>SNQJ01S0063936.1:0-17310 GCA_010110895.2 Picea sitchensis | reverse complement strand
ATCAAGGATACACTCTTATGTTTGACTCCCGAAAATGTAAAATCAGAGAAAATAACTCAAGAAGATTGGTTGCAACTGCAACAAGAAGACCGAACAACATATACATCCTAGACATGAAGAAGAGAGAGAATATAGAAGCCACAGAAAAGGATTCCAAGGAATAAAAAGTCCCAAAGACAAAAAATAAAGATGAAGTAATATTGTGTGCTACATGTTTAGGGGGAGCAACCCCAAATAAGAGAGTTACCTTTTTCCATTAAACTCAGGGGGAGAATCCCTACCCTTTTCAATTGATGTCAAAGGGGGAGAGAAATAAGGATCATGATGATAGGGGGAGCATGAGTGTTTCCATCAATGACAAAGGGGGATATTGTTGGAAGATTGGTTGTTGTCATTGATGTCAACCCTAGTTATGGGTTTTGGACCACAAGATTGATGAAGGTATTTGGACAAGAAGGACAATGCACATGCAGATGCAACACCCATGGATAGATAATATACATCATGTTGTTTCCAGTGGTATGTGACAAATCACATGGATCCTCATGGTTTAGGAGAGATGAATTTTTGAAGATGACAGAGTGAATTGAAGAAGGAAGTACATGTAGGCCCTTAAGATAATTAAAGAACAAAATTACAAAATAAGAAAGTCTCAAGTTGGCCATAATATTAAAATAAAGTGACATAAATGGTATAAATAAATATCATTATACATTCATTTGATACAAAAGTCGAATTTCAGAGGAAATCATAAGTAAAGAAGGCCGGATTTCAAGGGAGGATGAAGTCTTTTGGTGATGTGTTCTAAGGTATGTTATTTTCAGGTCATCTTACCATTTTCGCTATAACTTTTTTTATAGAACGATTCAGATGGTGAATTTGCTATGGTATTGAGAAGACATATCAAGGTACCCGTGGTAAAATTTGCATCTCTTTATTCACTAAAATTATGGAGATACACTCTGTGGAAGATAGGGTTTTTGACCAGTCCTGAAGCTAGTCAATAAATAGTTGTTCCAGGTAAAATAGTCATAACTTCTTCATAGAGAATCCAAATGAAGTGAGAAAATTGAATTGGAAATAGTACAGACTTTAGTTTCTTGTGTGCGAGTTTCAGAATCTTATGTTAAATATTGAGCGTGGGGCATTCTGTACAATTTCGGTCTCCTGAATAAACTAGAATTGAACAAAGTCTACCATTCTCTCTATAACTTATTTTTGGGTGGAAGGAAGGGGAAAGGATGGAGAGTTAAATACTCTCTTGATATTGGAGTATTGTATCTTCCTCTTGGGGTTTTATCCCCCCCTTTACATTTGAAAGCCGTAGATACCTTTGGAATTCATTACTTCCCTTTAACAATAACTATTGATTATTTCTCATATATTGTGCATGGTGTATTGTGGTGTATTGGTGTAACTATTATATTATTGTTCATTGTTCATTGGATATAGTTGAATGGTTTAAGTATAAGTTGAAAAATGTTTTAAATTTTACTTGATACTGATTCACCCCCCTCTCAGTATCAACAACTACTCCCCAAACTTGTGCACTTACCCAGTTTCTGCAGTGCGCACTTCTTTACTGCTGAAATTTCGAGCTGTGTGTGTCAAATGAGATCCGACTACTTGTATTTATACTATTTTTCTTGAGTTGTCTGGGCCGAATTCTCATTCTAGAGGCTAAATACTTAATATTAAATATTTCCTTTAGCCGATTTGTCTTCTAGGGTTATGTTCAATGCTTTAGGGTTTCTTTTTACTTCCCGAAATATTATATTCTCGTCAGGGTTACATGTGGAGGTAAATACCTCCCACAGCTACCATAATATCAACATTCCCTCCTATATAGGGAGGTGTTGAAGGCAATGGTATTGAGCACAAACATACCATTCAAATGGTAGCATCATCATAGCCGTACATGCTATCTCATGATTAGATCATGAGCACCATTATCACTATCATCTGATAGCATCAACTGCATCATCTCTAGAAGCCATACTCCATCTGAGTAATCATGCATGCTAATGAATAGATCACTCACTCCACAAAGTGATACAAGGACCATTCTTCTAATCCGTACATACTTCCCATAAGAATGATTGTCCTAAGAGAGATAAAAGCTACACCATGGAATACAGAGACCATTCTTATAGGAATGTCAATCTAGGACTGTTTTCTAATCGAGTCATATGTACCATAGAGATCCGTCTCAACCTTTATGTCTTAGAAAATATCGGTCCTGAACCATTTTCCTAATCGGGCCACAAACTATGCCTTAGGAAAATATTAGTCCATGTCATGTCAACAAACTGTCAACCTGGACCATTCTCCACAGAGAGAATACCTATCCACTAACAATATGTTCTATGTGGACCATTCTTTTCCTAGAGAATGTATGTCCACAAGAACCCTGACTATCCATCTAGATGATAATCATTTTCAGCACTACTGATAGTCTACATGGAAATCAGAACAATGTCATTCAATAGAACACAACTGTGTCTATCCATAGTAGTACATATCTACTATCTAGTGGTACACAACCACACCAAGTAGTACACAACTAATCAATCAATGACACATAGCCAAAACCAATGGAACACATCCACCATAGTAGCATACATCTAATGTCTAGAGACATATAGTCTCCATAGAGATCATATCATCTGATATCAACCTGCACAACAAAAAATATCATGATATAAATTGAGTCATCTGGGCCATTCTTCCACTCACATCTGTGATATATGGAAGAGCATATGCTCTCAGAAAGTAAAACATCATCCATGAGCTATCTAAACTATTCTTTTCAATCATAGAAGAATAACTGTCATTATTTCTGAGCCTGGACCATTCACCTAACTGGGCCATTCCTCCGACACTAAACAAAGTGCAACCTGGAGAGAATGCATTTTCCCTAGGGAATGCATGTCCCTGATTATTGAACTTGGACCATTCACCTAACTGGGCCATTCCTCTGGCACTAAAAAAAGTGCAACCTGGAGAGAAAGAGTTTGTCCCAAAGAATGATTATTCGGACCATTTCCTAAGGAAATGACTATCCTTCACCAACCTCCAAAACATACCATTATTCGAAAACTGCTCACAACTGTGAACTTCGAAATAATGACTGCCCGATGAGGAAAACCATTCTACTTGACCACTACTCAGAGTGACTTCCAAAAATAAATAATGTTCTAGAACATTCCCCCACACTGGCCACAAGGGGAATCGTTGTCTATGTTACATCAACAATCTATTGAACCATTTTCGTTATGAAAATTACTATCTGATCTGGACCATTTTCCAAACTGGAAAATGTCTTTCTGCCAGAAATCTCAAACCACTTTCGGAACTGGAAAGGAACTACTCATCCTGGACCATTTTTTGAACTAAAAAATGTCTGTCCATAAATCAATAACACATCAGTGCTCCCTCCCAAACTGGGATTAATCTCTTCCTTTTTCAATAAGGAATTCGTCTCCACAAGCTCCAACTTTTTTCTTGAGTACACACACTTTTTCCATCTTGGACAAAGGATTTACCAAAATATCTGCTATTTTCTCATCTGTGGAGATATATATTAGAGAACCACTTCCATTTCTAGATTTCATCACGAAGAATGTAATTCTTGATCTCAATGTACTTCGGTCTGTCTAGAACACTGGTTTTCTCTGAAGGCTTCATATAGATTTTGATCATTACAATATATCATGGTTGAATTCAACACTTTTGTTTCTTTCTAGCTCATGACATCGTGGCAAGGATCAAACTGAAACATATCCAAGTGGAAATTGTTTTGTCATTATGAAAATTTGTCATGTATTAGCAATCCATCATCCTGAACTTCTGAGTAACCATTCTGATCTCTGTCATAGAAAATTTTCACCATGCTTCTACTGTGCATGAGAGGCTTTGCACCAAGTTGTTTGAATCCATACAAGATCTTCTTCTATCTGCATACAAGGGTCTCTTTCTGGTATACCTCAAAACCTTGAGGTTGCTCTACATATGATTCTTGTTCAATTGCCCTAGAGAACAATATTTTCATTCATCTGATGTAAACTCCAACCCATGGATATTGCAGAAGATATAATGGATCAACTTGATCTGGATTATTTTCGGCATGAAATGAGAGCGGAGATATAATAAAGAAATGCATAGAGATATCACAAATATCCAATAATATAACATAAATGTATCATAGATGCAACCATAAACACATATATACAGTAATACACGATTTCTATTAATGAAAGAAATGTACAAAGACTGCAAAAATACAGAGTGAAAGACTCGCTAGAATGGTGGCAGCTTATCTTTGAGAAGAGATGTGATGGCTACTTGCATTCACAAGAAGATGATTAAAATGAGGCTTTGAAGGCCTTTTTACAATAAAACGGAATGCCAAAAACCCTAGACATCCAAAAACCTTACCCTAGGAGATGAAGCGCCAAAAGTCATGTGGGCCCTGTTTGGGTAAGTTAGTACATCAACTTCCCGGGGTTGTAACTTTTGCATACGATCTACATTTTAGGCACATGGTAGCCCGTTGGAAAGGTATGATTGAGGATATTCATTTTGGGGGATCGATCATTCCTTCAAATATCATTGAGAATATCTATCTCAAAAAACCTTCATTTAGGCCCTCAAAATGGCGCCAGAAGTTAAAAATGCTAAAAATAGTAAATTGCCAGAAAACTGTTTTGAGCCAGTTGGAAAAGGTGGGTGGCCACCGATATCCACCTAGATCAATCCTCCCTCCTTAGGAAGCAATGGTATCCATTGCGTTGAGTTCCCAAGGGAGAGGGAAAAGCGTTTGCTGAATCTACATCTTGGTGACCTGCTTGCCTTGTTGGAGACGTCGCGCTGCTCAGTTTGTGGAAGTCTGTCACGAACATGTTGAGGCTGAGGCTGTTCAAAAAGTTGAGATACATGAGAGGAAAGTGTGCAGAAGGAATATTTTCAATTTGCTTCAACCTTGTCGACCTGCTTCTTTTGGATAGAAGGTGTTTGGGGCGAGGCTGTAGTGGTTGCAGTGTCCTTCTGTTCCCTTTTTGAATAGATTTTGAAGAAGCTAAATTTTCCAGTATGAGATACTACCTTGAGGCACTATTTAGGTGGAACAATAGTCGGAACTACCTCTGGTATTATGTAGATATGACCCCCTAGAGAAACAATGACATTGCAGGGTCGAGACTCATAAAAAACATGGTGTCTCCACATATATGGATGGCCCAAGAGAACATCACAGACATCCAGTGGGGAAACATCACATAATACCTCATCCTTGAAGGGTTGGATGCCATATGACAATTGACACTACTGGCTAACACGAAGATCTCATCCTTGGCGAAGCCACCCAATGTTGTATGCTTGCAGGTGTGGTGTTGTCGACAATCCCAACTATTTGACGACCTCTGCTAAGATGAGGTTCTTCTGGCTTCCACTATCAACAATAAAATGCAGCAGGGTCCCCTTCACCCACATCTGTGAATGAAAAAGGTGCTCCCCCTCTTCGAGATCTGTTGGTTCTTCTAGTTGAATTGTTGTGGTTGCGACAATAGAAGTGGGGTCTGCATCAATTATCTGTCTTTTACCAGTATTTTCAGAATCATATTTCCAATCAGGGTTCAACTACTTGTCTTTGATCTCGGAAACCAATGATTGTTTTGAGTGACATTCATCGGTGTTGTGCCAGGGGATTTTGTGGAATTCATACCATTTTTCGGTGTCCTTCTTCGTCTTTATGTGACCCTTCTTTTCCTGTGGTTTAGACTGATTTTCAGGAAGCTATTTGTTAGGGTTGTCTTTCTCATACTTTGGTTGTTGCAAATTTTCATATCCAAACTTTCATTTGTTCTGGTTCTTAAATGTTTTCTCGATTTTAACTGCATATCGATAAGTAGAATCGAGTGATGAGATGTCCAAAAAATCCATTTCAATTTGGATGTATCTGTGTAGAGCCTCGTGGTATTTCAGAACCAAATGTCGCTCAGAGTCTTTGATACCCAGCTTGGTGCGCAAGGTATGGAAGGTATTGGTGAAATTCAAAACTGCTTGGCCCCTTTCTTGCTGCCATGTGGTCCATCTCATGTACTGGTCCTCATAGTTTCCAATAGGGTAATATTGTTCCTTTACCGCATCCACAAAAAAATCCCAAGTGGGCTCGACCCCATATATTCCAGACTCCTCTGTGGAACTTTGCTCCCCGTAAGTTTCCCACCAATGTTTGACACGAGGGAGAGATTTAAGGAGTGCGAAAGTGGTCACTTGATGAATATGTGTCTGTTGCTATCGGCAGGCATTGAAGGATGTGGGAAAAATTCTCCATCATTTCATCCCTCTGTCACATGAAAGCTTTCTCAAGAAACATACTAATAGGATCGTCTACTCCATCATTTTTCTTTTATTCTTCCATTGAGGGTTTCTTGGGTGTGTGAGAGTGATATTCCTCAATAGAGACAATCTTGAGACCCAACTTGCTATACTCGGACCTCGTCGGGGACATGCACTGAAAAACGATCAAGAGCATCCTGCTCTGATACCACTGATCCAGATTATGTTCGGCACGAAATGAGAGCATAGATATAATAAAGAAATGCACAGAGATATCACAGATATCCAATAATATAACAAAAATGTATTAGAGATGCAACCATAGACACATATATATAGCAATACACAACTTCTATTAATGAAAGAAATGTACAGAGACTGTAAAAATACAGAGTGAAAGACTCGCTAGAATGGTGGCAGCTTATCTCTGAGAAGAGATATGACATCTACTCGCATTCACAAGAAGATGATTACAATGAAGATCTGAAGGAATTTTTACAATAAAATGGAATTCCAAAATCCCTATACATCCAAAAACCTTACCCTAGGAGATGAAGCGCCAAAAGTCATGTGGGCCCTGTTTGGGTAAGTTAGTACATCAACTTCTCGGGGTCGTAACTTTTGCATATGATCTCCGTTTTAGGTGCATGATAGCCCGTTGGAAAGGTATCGTCGAGGAGATTCATTTTAAGGGGTTAATTCATGCCTTTGGATATCATTGAGAAGATCGATCCCGAAAAACATTCATTTAGGCCCTCAAAATGGCCTCGAAAGTTAAAACTGCTAAAAATAGTAAATTGCGAAAATTGTCAGAAAACTATTTTGAACCAGCTGGAAAAGGTGGGTGGCCACCGATATCCACCTGGATCAAGACTCCCCCCTTAGGAAGTCATGGTATCTATTGCATTGAGTTCCCAGGGGAGAGGGAAAAGCATTTGCTGAATCTACATCTTGGTGAATTGCTTGCCTTGCTGGAGACGTCGCGCTGCTCAGTTTGTGGAAGTCTGTCACGAACCTGTTGAGGATGAGGTTGTTCAAAAAGTCGATCTAAATGAGAGGAAAGTGTGCAGAAGGAATATTTGTGCTTTTCTGCAACCTTGTCGACCTTCTTCTGTTGGATAAAAGGTGCTTGGGGCGAGGTTGTAGTGGTTGTAGTGTCCTTTTGTTCCCCTTTTGCATAGATTGTGAAAAAGATGAATTTTGCAGTATGAGATACTACCTTGCGACATTGTTTAGCTAGAACAATAGTCAGAATTACTGATGGTATTCTCTAGATATGACCCCCTAGAGAAACAATAAAACTTCAAGGTCGAGACTCATAAACAGGATGGCATCTCCACATATATGGCTAGGCCAAGAGAACATCAGAGACATCCAGTGGGGAAACATCCCATAATACCTCATCCTTGAAGGTTTGGATGCCGTATGACAATCAACACTGTTGGCTAACATGAAGATATCTTCCTTGGTGAAGCCACCCGATGTTGTATGGTTGTGGGTGTGGTGTTGTCGACAATCCCAACTATTTGCTGACCTCTGCTAAGATGAGGTTCTTATGGATTCCACTATCAACAATAAAATGCAGTGGGGTCCCCTTCATCCACATCTGTGAATGAAAAAAGTGCTCCCCCTCTTCAGGATCTGTTGGTTCTTCTGGTTGAATTTTTGTGGTCACGACAATAGCAGTGGGGTATGCGTCAATGATCTGTCATTTACCAATATATTCAGAATCAGATTCTGAATTAGGGTTCGTCTCCTTGTCTTTTATCTCCACCACCAATGAATATTTTGAGCGACATTCAGTGGTGTTGTGCCAGGGGATTTTGTGGAATTCACACCATTTTTCGGTGTCCTTCTTCGTCTTTCTGTGACCCTTCTTTTCCTTTGGTTTAAAATGATTTTTAGGAAGCTGTTTGTTAGGGATATATTTCTCATACTTTGGTTGTTTCGGATTTTCATATCCAAACTCCCATTTGTTCTAGTGATTAAACTTCTGCTCGATTTTAACAACACATCGATAAGCAGAACCGAGTGATGAGATGTCCAGAAAATACATTTCAGTGTGGATGTATTTGTGTAGAGCCCCGCAGTATTTTAGAACCAAATGTCACTCAGAGTCTTTGATACCCAGCTTGGTGTGCAAGGTATGGAAGGTATTGGTGAAATCCGGAACTGCTTGGCTCCTCTCTTACCGTAGTGTGGTCCAGCTCATGTACTGTTCCTCATAGTTTCCAATAGGGTAATACTATTCCTTTACCGCATCCACAAAAAAATCCCAAGTGGGCTCGACCCATATATTCCAGAATCCTCTATGGAACTTTTCTCCCAGTAAGTTTCCCACCAATGTTTGACATGAGGGAGAGCTTTAAGGAGTGCGAAGGTGATCTTTTCTCTATTGGAAAAATTGTGAACAGAGAAATAACCTTCTAGTAGATTTAACCATTTGTTTAGGGATTCTGCATCTATCTGTCCTTCAAATACAGGAATATCAAAATTAATATGTACCGTGAAAGGCGAGGTGCTTCCAAAGTGGTCTCTTGATGAAGATACGCCTATTGCTATTGGCGTTCGTTGAAATATGTGGGAAAAATTCTCCATCATTTCATCCCTCTGTCGCGTGAGAGCTTGCTCAAGCAACATACTAATAGGATCGTCTACTATGTTGCTTTTCTTTTCTTCCACCATTGAGGGTTTCTTGGGTGTGCGAGAGTGATTGTACTCAAGAGAGACAATCTAGAGACCTAAATTGCTATACTCGGACCTCGTCGGGGACATGCACTGAAAAATGATCAATAACAACCTTCTTTGATACCACTGATCTAGATTATTTTTGACACGAAATGAGAGCGGAGATATAATAAAGAAATGCACAGAGATATCGAAAATATCCAATAATATAGTAGAAATGTATCAGAGATTCTACCATAAACATAGATATACAATAATACACGATTTCTATTAATGAAATTAATGTACAGAGACTGTAAAAATACAGAGTGAAAGACTCGCTAGAATGGTGGCAGCTTATCTCTGAGAAGAGATGTGACTTCTACTCACATTCGAAAGAAGATGATGACAATGAGACTCTAAAGGAATTTTTACAATAAAAAATATGCCAAAAACCCTAGACATCCAAAAACCTAACCCTAGGAGATGAAGCACCAAAAGTCATGTGGGCCCCATTTGGGTAAGTTAGTACATGAACTTCCCGGGGTCGTAACTTTTGCATACGATCTTTGTTTTAGATGCATGATAGCCCGTTGGAAAGGTATCGTCGAGGAGATTCATTTTGGGGACTCAATCATGTGTTTGTATATAATTGAGAAGATATATCCCAAAAAACCTTCATGTAGGCCCTCAAAATGGCCCTGGAAGTTAAAACTGCTAAAAATAGTAAATTGCCAAAATTGCCAGAAAATTGTTTTGATCTAGTTGGAAAAGGTGGGTGGCCACTGATATCCACCTGGATCAATCCTCCCTCCTTAGGAAGCAATGGTATCCATTGTGTTGAGTTCCCGGGGGAGAGGGAAAAATGTTTGTTGAATCTCCATCTTGGTGAGTTGCTTGCCTTCCTGGAGATGTCACGCTGCTCAGTTTGTGGAAGTCTGTCACGAACCTGTTGAGGCCGAGGCTGTTCAAAAATTTGAGCTACACGAGAGGAAAGTGTGCAGAAGGAATATTTACGCTTTGGCGCAACCTTGTCGACCTGCTTCTGTTGGATAGAAGGTGCTTGGGGTGAGGTTGTAGTGGTTGCAGTGTCCTTCTGTTCCCCTTTTTAATATATTGTGAAGAAGCTGAATTTTACAGTATGATATACTACCTTGCAACACTGTTTAGGTGGAACAATAGTCAGAACTACCTCTCGTATTCTGTAGAGATGACCCTCTAGAGAAACAATGACACTGTGAGGTCAAGACTCATAAACATCATGGCATATCCACATATATGTCTGGCCCAAGAGAACATCACATACATCCAGTGGGGAAACATCACATAATACCTCATCCTAGAAGGGCTAGATGCTGTATGAAAATCAACACTATTGGCTGAAACAAAGATCTCGTTCTTGATGAAGCCACCCAATGTTGTATGGTTAGGTGTGGTGTTGTCGACAATCCCAACTGTTTGACAACCTCTACTGAGATGAGGTTCTTTTGGATTCCGCTATCAAAAATAAAATGCACTGGGTCTCGTTCACCCACATCTGTGAATGAAAAAGGCGCTCCCCCTCTTCAGGATCTGTTGGTTCTTCTGGTTGAATTGTTGTGGTCACGACAATAACAGTGGGGTCTATGTCAATGATCTGTCCTTTACCATTATTTTCAGAATCAGATTCTAAATCAGGGTTCGGCTCCTTGTTATCTCGGCCACCAATGACTGTTTTGAGCGACATTCATTGGTATTGTGCCAGGGGATTTTGTGGAATTCACACCATTTTACAGTGGCCCTCTTCGTCTTTCCGTGACCCTTATTTTGCTGTGGTTTAGAATGATTTTCAGGAAGCTGTTTGTTAGGACCATCTTTCTCATACTTTGGTTGTTGCAGATTTGCATATCCAAACTCTCGTTTGTTATGGTGCTTAAACTTATGATCAATTTTAACAGCATATCGATAAGAAAATCTGAGTGATGAGATGTCCAGAAAATCCATTTCTGTTTGGATGTATCTGTGTAGAGCCCCGCGGTATTTCAGAACCAAATTTCATAAGGAGTCTTTGATACCTAGCTTGGTGTGCAAGGTATGGAAGGTATTGGTGAACTCTGGAACTACTTGGCCCCTCTATTTCCGCAATGTGGTCCATCTCATGTACTGGTCTTCATAGTTTCCAATAGGGTAATACTGTTCCTTTGATGCATCCACAAAAAAAACCCAAGTGGGATCGACCCCAGATATTCCAGACTCCTCTGTGGAACTTTTCTCCCAATAAGTTTCCCACCAATGTTTAACATGAGGGAGAGATTTAAGGAGTGAGAATGTGATATTTTCTTTATCCGAAAAATTGTGAACAGAGAAATAACCTTCTAGTAGATTTAACCATTCGTTTAGGGATTCTGCTTCTATCTATCCTTCAAATACAGGAATATCAAAATTAACTTGTACCTTGAAAGGTGAGGTGCTTTCAAAGTGGTCGCTTGATGAATATGCACCTATTGCTATCGGTAGACATTGAAGGATGTGGGAAAAATTCTCCATCATTTCATCCCTCTGTCACGTGAGAGCTTGCTCAAGTAACATACTGATAGGATCGTCTGCTCCATATTTTTTCTTTTCTTCCGCCATTGAGGGTTTCTTGGGTGTGCGAGAGCGATTTTACTTAAGAGATGAAAACTTGGGACCCAACTTTCTATACACGGACCTCATCGTGGACATGCACTGAAAAATGATCAAGAGCAGCCTGCTCTGATACCACTGATCCAGATTATTTTTGGCACGAAATGAGAGCGGAGATATAATAAAGAAATGCACAGATATATCGCATATAGACAATAATATAATAGAAATGTATTAGAGATGCAAACATAAACATAGATATACAGTAATACATGATTTGTATTAATGAAAGAAATGTATAGAGACTGTAAAAATATAGAGTGAAAGACTCGCTAGAATGGTGACAGCTTATCTCTGAGAAGAGATGTGATGGCTACTCGCATTCGAAAGAAGATGATTACAATGAGGCTTTGAAGACCATTTTACAATAAAATGGAATTCCAAAAACCATAGACATCCAAAAACCTAACCTTAGGAGATGAAGCGCCAAAAGTCATGTGGGCCCTGTTTAGGTAAGTTAGTACATCAACTTCCTGGGGTCATAACTTTTGCATGCGATCTCCGTTTTAGGCGTATGATAGCCTGTTTGAAAGGTATCGTTGAGGTAATTCATTTTGGGGGATCAATCATGCCTTTGAATATTATTGAGAAGCTCGATCCCAAAAAACCTTCATCTAGACCCTGGAAGTTAAAACTACTAAAAATAGTAAATTGCCAAAATTGCCAGAAAACTGTTTTGAGCAAGTTGGAAAAGGTGGGTGTCCACCGATATCCCCCTGGATCAATCCTCCCTCCTTAGGAAGCAATGGTATCCATTGCGTTTAGTTCCCCGGGGAGAGGGAAAAGTGTTTTCTTAATCTTCATCTGCATCTGTGTAGAGCCCCGCAGTATTTCAGAACCAAATGTCGCTCAGAGTCTTTGATACCCAGATTGGTGCGTAAGGTATGGAAGGTATTGGTGAAATATGAAACTACTTGGCCCCTCTCTTGCCTCAATGTGGTCCATCTCATGTACTGGTCCTCATAGCTATCAACATGGTAATATTGTTCCTTTACCACATCCACAAAAAAATCCCAAGTGGTCACGACCCCATATATTCCAGATTCCTCTGTGGAAATTTTCTCCCAGTAAATTTCCCACCAATGTTTGAAATGAGGGAGAGCTTTACAGAGTGAGAAGGTGATCTATTCTCTGTCATAAAATTTGTGAACAAAGAAATAACCTTCTAGTAGATTTAACCATTTGTCTAGGACTTTTGCATCTATCTATCCTTCAAATACAAGAATATCAAAATTAACTTGTACCTTGAAAGGTGAGGTGCTTCCAAAGGAGCCACTTGATGAATATGCATCTGTTTCTATCGGCAGGAGTTGAAGAATGTGTGAAAAATTCTCCATCATTTCGTTCCTCTGTCGCGTGAGATCTTGCTCAAGCAACATACTGATAGGATCGTCTGCTCCATTGTTTTTATTTTCTTCTTCCATTGAGGGTTTCTTGGGTGTGGGAGAGAGATTTTACTCAAGAGAGAAAATCTCGAGAGCCAACTTTCTATACTCAGATATCGTAGGGGACATGCACTAAAAAACAATCAAGAGCAGCTTGCTCTGATACCAGTGATCTGGATTATTTTCAGCACGAAATGAGAGCAGAGATATAATAAAGAAATGCACAAAGATATCACAGATATCCAATAAATATAACAAAAATGTATCAGAGATACAACCATAAACATAGATATACAGTAATACACAATTTCTATTAATGAAATTAATGTACAGAGACTGTAAAAATGCAGAGTGAAAGACTCGCTAGAATGGTGGCAGCTTATCTCTGAGAAGAGATATGACGACTACTCGCATTCGCAATAAAATGATTACAATGAGGCTCTGAAGGCCTTTTTACAATAAAATGGAATGCCAAAAACCCTAGACATCCAAAAACCTAACCCTAGGAGATGAAGCGCCAAAAGTCATGTGGGCCCTGTTTGGGTAAGTTAGTACATCAACTTTCCTATGTCGTAACTTTTGCATATGATCTTTGTTTTGGGTGCATGATATCCCATTGGAAAGGTATCATCAAGGAGATTCATTTTTGGGGATTATTAATGCCTTCAGATATCATTGAGAAGATCGATCCTGAAAAAAAATTCATTTAGGCCCTCAAAATGGCCCCGAAAGTTAAAACTGCTAAAAATAGTAAATTGCCAAAATTGCTAGAAAACTGTTTTGAGCCAGTTGGAAAAGGTGGGTGGCCACCAATATCCACCTAGATCAATCCTCCCTCCTAAGGAAGCAATGGTATCCATTGCGTTGAGTTCCCGAAGGAGAGAGAAAAGCATTTGATGAATCTGCATCTTGGTGAGTTGCTTGCCTTGCTGGAGATGTCGCGATGCTCAGCTTGTGGAAGTTTATCACGAACCTGTTGAGGCTGAGGCTATTCAACACGTCGAGCTAAATGAGAGGAAAGTGTGCAGAAGGAATATTTGTGCTTTGTTGCAACCTTGTCGACCTGCTTCTATTTTGTAGAAGGTGTTTGGGGTGAGGTGTTAGTGGTTGCAGTGTTCTTCTGTTCCTCTTTTGAATAGATTGTGAAGAAGATGAATTTTGCAGTATGAGATACTACCTTGCAACACTGTTTAATTAGAACAATAGTTGGAAATACTTCTGGTATTCTCTCGGGATGACCGCCTAGAGAAACAATAAAACTGTGGGGTCATGAATCATAAACAACATGCCGTCTCCACATATATGTGTTACACATGATTTTGGTCACTCTGGTGATGTCTCTACAATGATGTATTCAGGCTCCCAACAAGGACTTTTTGCCTGAGAAAAATGATTGTTGTCTTCTTCCAAAAACACATTTTTAAGATGAGTTTGCAGGCCGCCTATGTACTAGGGTGTGAGAATGCTTGATTCTCGCAGGCCACCCACACTTAGGGTGCGAACTGTTCGCAGTCTGCTCCATAGATAGGGTGCAAACCTATTTTTAAGATTGGAAAAGAGAAGAGGTCACAAAGGTTCTAGAAGGGAATCTTCTAAAAAATGAGTTGGCATTCATATGGTTGGCAGTCTACTGACTTCTCAGATTTGGTGGGATCATCCTCATCCATTTAACTAGCTCTCCTTCTCCTATATATTGAAAATTTTCTCATGGAAAAGGTTAATAAAGATTGAATGAATAATTGGTGAAATAATTGTGTGAGGAACTCTGCTTGGATAGAAGCTTGAAGCCTTCATTTGGCCTATCAAGTTGTGTTGGATTTTCTTCATGCAATTGTGGAGAAAGTGTGTGTGTTGGAACCAAGGGTCACTAAAAGGAAGCTTGCGACATCAAGGCGACCAGGTTGTAATCTTCTACTTTCATTTAATATAATACAACGACAAGTCCATTTCCCATAAAATCACTCTTGTTTTATTGCGTAACTCCTTGATCATATTCATAGGTTGACATTGAATATACTTTATTATCTTCACTTTGGCTGGTTTGTGTTGTCTTGGACCTGATTTCACAAGAGCACTGGAGTGAAGCGGGAACAATAGAGACCTAAGGAAGCGATACAAAGGTATGCCACTTGTTCCTTCCTATTAGTAGATTCAATGATTACAACTTAGGGAAAGAGTAGTGTCTTGTCCTGTTTTGTTCTAGATCTAGGTGGATCTAGGGAGATCTGTTAGTGTCTGCACCTACCGATTTATCCAATAACAAAATTGGTGACTCCAATGGGGATATATATAGGGTTCAAACTGTTCGCAGTCTGCTCCATAGATAGGGTGCAAACCTGTTTTTAAGCTTGGAAAAGAGAAGAGGTCACGAAGGTTCTAGAAGAGAATCTTCTAGAAAATGAGTTGGCATTCATATGGTTGGAATTCAACTGACTTCTCATATTTGGTGGGATCATCCTCATCCATTTAACAATCTCTCCTTCTTCTATATGTTGAAAGGTTTCTCATGGAAAAGGTTAAGCAAGATTGAATGAAGAATTGGTGAAAGAATTGTGTGAGGAACTCTGCTTGGATAGAAGCTTGAAGCCTTCATTTGGCCTATCAAGTTGTGTTGGATCTTCTTCTTGAAATTGTAGAGAAAGTGTGTGTGTTGGAACCAAGGTTCACTGAAAGGAAGCTTGCGACATCAAGGTGATCAGGTTGTAATCTTCTACTTTCATTTAATATAATACAATGACATGTCCCTTTCCCATAAAATCACTCTTGTTTTATTGCATAACTCCTTGATCATATGCATAGGTTGACATTGAATATACTTTGTTATCTTCACTTTGGTTGGTTTGTGTTGTCTTGGACCTGATTTCACAAGAGCACTGGAGCAAAGCGGGAACAAAAAAGACCTAAGGAAGTGATACAAAGGTATGTCACCCATTCCTTCCTATTAGTAGAGTCAATGATTACAACTTAGGGAAAGAGTAGTGTCTTGTCCTGTTTTATTCTAGATCTAGGTGGATCTAGGGATATCTGTTAGTGTCCGCACCTACCGACTTATCCGATAACAAAATTATCAGACATCTGTTAAGTCTGCTACAGGGTTTACACAATTCTAGTTAGTCTATGGTCTAAAACACATCTTGCTGATTGAATGTGAGATACCCTCCCTAAAACTAGCCGTCGAACTTCTCCCAAACACTTCCGCCGAAGAAGAATGCATGTTGTATCTCATGCGATTAGACGAAACCCGTCGCGATGCCACCCTGGTCATAGAAGCCCAGAAGAAACATGTCAAATCCCAATACGACAAACATGTCAAGCCTCACGTTTTCTCTGAAGGTGATCTGGTTCTCCTTTAGGAACAAGATCGAGATATGCTAGGAACCAAAAAATTTGAAGCTATGTGGCGAGGTCCCTATATAGTTAGACGAGTCTTGGAGAAAGGAGCTTACGAGTTAGTAGACTACGACAATATCCCTTTGATTGAACCCATAAATGGGTTGTACTTAAAGAAGTACTATGCCTAAGATCACCTGTGCATGAGTGCTTGTATTTTATTGTATCATACTTTTTTTTGCTTTAAATATGCCTTTTCTCGTTATTTGGTCTTTTCCCTCGACCGCTTATACTGCGTTGTGCTTGGTTTCCATATGTCGGAGTCTTCACCACCCCACATTGGCTTCGCCGATGGCGCTAGCCATAGTACTCAGAAACTTGCTTCTGCTGCATGGGCAATTTACGCCCCTACAAACGAACTTATCAGTCTACGAGGTGTGTGCCTCGGTCGTGTGACCAATAATATTGCAGAATATAGCATTGTCATCGAACTGTTGATTGATGCTATTTCTCTCTATATCTGCCAACTGGTTATACCAATCAATTCACAACTAGTAGTACTACAGTTAAGTAACATCTATGCTATTCGAAGTCCTACTTTATTACGGGTATATTTACGAATTCGCCTCTTGGAACGTTATTTTGATTATATTGAGTATCATCACATTCCTAGATGTCTAAATACATTGACAGATGCATTAGCTAACTATGTGTTAGATAGACATTTGGGGAATTTATAAACCAATCACACATCACATGTATCACACAACACAAAATAAGCTGGTAGAAGCCATATATATGTATATAACGATGAAAAGTTTTTACAAAAAGTTTGTATCCAAGGATCTAAATCTCAAAAGTTGAAGCCCATGGCTTCTACAAAATAGTGTCACGGATGACACTCACGATAACACACTACTGCTCG
>SNQJ01S0063933.1:12009-40926 GCA_010110895.2 Picea sitchensis | reverse complement strand
CTTTCCTTTCAAATTAATAATGATGTCTTCCACCCTTTTAATTCTCTTTTTAAACTATAATTTTGATGGAATGTATATATAATCAATATATATCCCCTTTTCTTTTTCACCTTATAATGTAAACTTTTAATAATTTTTCTTTTATTAAAAATCCTTTTAGATTTTATGGCTCTTTTATAATAATAAAAGTGATCACATATTCCCACTTTAAAAATGTAAATTTCTTATGTTGTTTTTTAACATGGGCTATTAAAAGATAACTTTATTTTCCCGTTGAACCTTTTTTATCGCTTTTTTTTAATGGCATTTTACGTCACCTTTTTGAAAGAATGCTTAACCAACTTCTATTATATTAAACCACAAATATCTTGAAAAGTCGTGATTCTCCACAACAATTGAAGGGAATGGTAACAACCCACTTTTTGACAAATGGTTCACCCACTTATTACTAGTATCTCAGCCTTCTGGTGTTTTTCTACTGTCATCATCTTTATTGGACTGTTATGGGACTGTTTATTTGTCTCTATGTTGCTGTAAAAAAATTATACTTAATATAAATCTGAGTTAATTTTTTTCTGGAAAAAAAAGACAAATGGTTCACCCAATTAATGGTGGTTCTCAAATCGTGGCTCGGTGGAAACCCTATTTTCTTAGACTTTGGAATTACCCAAACCGAAAGTATGTGTTCTAGGGAAGACTGCATGGGTATTCCGTGCCAGAATTTGAGTACCTATCGGGTGTTTTGTATTCAAACCACATTTAATATCTAAAGAACCAATGGTTTTTATTTGCAGGAATGAGAAAGAAGAATCTCTAACATCGATAGGGAGTGATAAAACCCGATACCTTCTTCAATTTTTATGCGTTGAATATTCTGAAACTCTTAAATTTGGAAGTTATTACAACGATTTTTGTCTCTATATTCCTCCGTTATCACTTTACTGATTGCGCAATTGATAAATATATTTAGGTCAAAAATATAATGTATATATGAACAACAACAACAAAAAAAATTAGTAGCAACGAAATATATATTGTTTTTTAAACAGAAATTTTATTTTGAAAATGGCCAAGGGCCAATTGTGGTCAAATACCAATGCTTCAGATAACTCTACGACAACATTCTGTAAAAAAAAATGGATAATTAATAGTGTGTTATAGACACAGATAAAGTACAAAATCTATAGGAAGGAACAACCGCACAGTACAACATAACATGGAAGGTATGGATGCAATAATTGGTTGCTCAATTTTTCTTGACAATGGAAGGAAGGTGCCATGAAAGAAGGGATGATCATGGAAGAGATGGTTATTCTAGGAGTGCTAGCAGAGCTTATGGACACCACTCACCTCCTTACTCAGAAAGAAATTGTTATGCATCGGAAGATCCCGTAAGTAGTCCAAAGGTGTCTCCTGTCAGACACCAAAGAAGGAAACAAGATGTAGATATTTTGCAAGGAGAGATGAGGAAGCTCAAGACACCTTCCTTTAAGGGTGAAAGAGAAATGGAAGATGATGTCGAAGTATGGTTCCTTGGGCTCAGGAGATATTTTCAGTTGCATAACTATTCATCCAACCTGGAAGCCAGGATTACTACCAACCATTTACACGGGAAAGCTACAATGTGGTGGGACCAACTGAAGCAAGTGGAACATGTTAATGAAAGTAGGATCACTTGAAAGCCATTCAAGAAGTACTTCCATAAGGAGTACCTCTTAGACCATTTCTATGACAAGAAAATGCAGGAGTTATTTGAACTCTGATTGGGAAGCATGACTATGGAAGAATACGAGAAGAAGTTCTTGGGATTGTTAAAGTATGTAAGGTTCATTGCTGATGAGAAAGTGAAAATACACAGATTTCTAAGTGGACTACCAACCTTTTATAAGGAAAATATCAAGTATGATGAACCCAAGACCTTGACGGAGGCCATTAGGAAGGCTAAATACCTGTATGAGCAAGGCCAAGGAAGAGAATCCCTACAAAAATCTTGGAAGGATAAGAAAATGTGAAGTCCGATCAAAGGAGGAAAGGATTCAAACATCCATTCAATAGGAATGAGACTAATAGGAATCATCAAGATCAATATGATAAGGGGGATTCCAAGAAGGAAGATTCCTTAGGAAAAAATGGAAGACCACCAATCCAATGTTGAAGATGCAAGGAAGATCACATGTACAAGGATTGCCCACATAGAAAGGACAGAGTGAAGACTGTGAAAACATCCAAGAGGCTATGACATTCGAAGATATGGGAAGAATCTATGCATCTTTAAATGATTGACAAGCAGAGTACCAATCCAATATGATCGAGGTGGAAGGTAAGATCATAAATCAACCTGTTGCTATTTTGATTGATTCAGGAACAATTCATTGCTACATTGATCCTAAGATAGTGGATAGATTACATTTGGAGAAAATTAAACTTGGAAAATCAAGTTTGGTTCAGTTATCCACTGAAACCAAAAGAAGAATCCATGACATGGTCAGATGGTGTTCCATAAGTCTTAATGGTGTGAATACTAGTATTGATCTAAATATCATACCATTGGGGTCTTATGATATTTTGATTGGAATGGATTGGTTGGACAAGAATCATGATGTCCTAGATTGTCATAACAAGACATTTACATGTCTTGATGGAATTGGAAAACAAAGCACTGTGAAAGGAGTTCTAAGACCCATCTCTATAAGGGAGATTTCAGCCTTATAGCTGAAAATATGTTTTAGGAAAGGATCTCAACTATATGAAGCTCATGTGGAAGATCCAGATAATAAAAAAGGGCCAAGCCTTGAAGATTTCTCGGTACTACAGGAATTTGAATATGTATTCCAAGAAATACCTGGATTGCCACCAAGAAGGGAGATAGATTTCTCAATTGATTTAGTGCCAGGAGTTGCCCTGGTGTCAAAAACACCTTACAAAATGAGCACACCAAAGTTAAAAGAATTACAAATGCAGTTGGAGGAATTGTTGAAGAAAGGGTACATACGTCCAAGTTTTTCACCTTGGGGAACACCAATACCTTTTGTCAAAAAGAATGATGGAACCTTGAGGCTGTGTATTGACTTATGACAGTTGAACAAGTACACTATAAATAACAAGTATCCTCTAACCCGAATCGATGACCTCTTTGGTCATCTAAGAGGAACAAAGATATTCTCAAAGATTGACCTGAGGGAAGGATACCATCAGGTAGGAATCAAGGATGAAGACATTCATAAGACAACCTTTAGGACCAGGTATGGGCATTATGAATTTGTAGTGGTGCCATTTGGACTGACCAATGCACCAGTTGTATTCATGTTCTTAATGAATGGAATATTCAAAAATTATTTGGATAAGTTTGTCATAGTATTCTTGGATGACATACTTATCTATTCTAAGTCTGAAGATGAGCATGAACATCACTTAAGACTGGTATTGCAAGTACTAAGAGAACATCAGTTGTATGCCAAGTTGATTAAGTGTTATTTTTATCAAAAATAGTTCCATTACTTGGGACACATTATTTTAGAGTAGGGCATAGAAGTAGACCCATATAAGATCGAAGCCATTAGAGGATGGCCAACACCCAGAAATGTGTCAGATGTCATATCTTTTATGGGATTAGCTGGCTACTATAGAAGGTTCATAGTAGGTTTCTCTAAGATTTCTCATCCCATCACTTCTTTGAAAAAGAAGGGAACTAAATTTGAATGGACACTCAAGTGTGAAAATAATTTTAATCTATTGAAGGAATTACTTACTAGTGCACCTGTGTTAAATATTGTTGACCCAAATGAAAGTTTTGTGGTATGCATAGACGCATGTAAGGAAGGACTTGGGGGAGTCATCATGAAAAATGGACATGTCATTGGATATGAGTCCAGAAAGCTTAAGGAACATGAGAGGAACTATGCCACCCACAACTTGGAACTTGTTGTCATTGCTCAAGCCTTGAGGATGTGGAGGCATTATATCATGGGGAAGAAATTTGAATTAAGGACAAACCACATTGGCCTGAAGTATCTTTTTGAACAACCGACCTTTAATGTCAGGCAAACAAGGTGGTTGGAATTTCTAAGTGAATATGACTTCAATATCAAGCATATCAAGGGAAAGGAGAACAAATTTTTTGATGCACTTAGTAGAAGAGAACACATCATGCATGCTACTATTGTCAGTATGAATTAGTCAGAATTGAAGAGAAGAATTTTAGATAGTTTTGTTACAGACCAGCATTACCTACAGGTAAAGGAAAACTTATAGCAAGGAGATGTACAACAGAAAATAAAGGAGTATGAGATAAAGGAAGACAAATTACTCATGCATAAAAATAGAATCTATGTTCTTAGTTCCGGAGAACTGAGGAATTTGGTACTGAAGGAAATGCATGATGTTCCTCATGTTGGACATCTCGGTTACCAGAAAATAATTACAACAGTAAGAAGCCAATTCTTTTGGCCGGGAATGAAAAAGGATGTTGTTGATTACATCGCTCGATGTATGGAATGTCAGAAGGTGAAGACTAAGCATAGGCACCCAATGGGTTTGTTGCATCCATTGCCAATTCCAGAGAAGAAATGGGAAGTGATCACCATGGATTTCATCACAGGATTACCCAGAACGAATAAGAAACATGATTCAATCATGGTGGTGGTTGAAAAATTAACAAAGATTGCTCATTTTGTGCCTATGAAGACAACACATACAGTGGCTAATATTTCAGAAATTTTCATGAAGGAAATTGCTAGGTTGCATGGGATACCTAGGACAATTGTCTCGGACAGAGATACAAAGTTTACCTCTAATTTATGGAGGGGATCGTTTAAAGGATTTGGTACAAATATAAACTTTATCACAACATATCATCCCCAGATAGATGGGCAAACAGAGAGGGTCAATCGAATAATTGAAGACATGTTGAGAATGTATGTGATGGATAAGCCATATAAGTGGGAATATTACTTACACTTGGTTGAGTTTGCATATAATAATGGGTATCAAGCTTCATTGAGAATGAGCCCATTTGAAGCCTTGTATGGTAGGAAATGTGATACTCCAGTAAGCTAGGACAAACCAGCAGATAGAGTGGTACTTGGGATGGATTTTCTCAAGGACATGGAAGACCAGGTGGTTAAGATCAAGCAGAATTTAAAGGCAGCTCGGGATAGATAGAAAGTTTATGCATACAAGAACATGATGGCTAGAGAATTTAAAGCAGGGGAGAATGTACTTTTGAAAGTGAAGCCCAAGAAAATCTCTTTGAAATTGGGTAGTTGTACAAAGCTGGCAGCCAGATTCTATGGTCCATTTGAAATATTGGACAGAATAGGGCCAATTGCATACATGTTTGCATTGTCTTCTTCCATGAATGTGCATAATGTATTTCATGTATCTTTAATAAATAAATATGTA
Organism: Picea sitchensis; assembly: GCA_010110895.2. Classification (NCBI taxonomy): domain Eukaryota; kingdom Viridiplantae; phylum Streptophyta; class Pinopsida; order Pinales; family Pinaceae; genus Picea; species Picea sitchensis. Next base: position 35,526 of record SNQJ01S0063933.1, on the reverse strand, counting down.
CATGACCCTAACCATGTTATTGATTTGCATCTAATTCAGGTAGAGATGGAGGGAGACTTTCAGGTTCAGCCAGTGCGGGTATTGGACAGAAAGGTCAAAATGCTCCGGAATCAAGTTACAGAGTTTGTAAAAGTTCAATGGACCTGCTACAGTCCTAAAGATGCTACATGGGAGAATGAAGATTCCATGTGAGTAGAGTACCTTCAACTTTTTGAATAAATTTGAGATTTTGATCTCCTTTTTGTATATGCACTGAGGACAGTGCCAAGATAAGGGGGAGGGGATGTAACACCCTGGGTTTTGAACCCCCATTTTGAATAATGTATTGTTACAATGTTGAGAGGCATGAGTCCCCAAACAATAATTAAAGGGATAGTATGCCTAAGAAATGTAATTTTTTTATCATTATTAATAATAAACACATCGTTGGTTGCTAGACGGACAAGGACTAGAGTTATATGGGGCTATGATTCCACAAGAGAGGGGGATTGAGGGAATAAATATTTATTCCTATGTTAATTACCCTTTTTTCCTAAGGGAGAGGATTGGTTACGTGAGCTTCTTTGGGAAGGCCAGGAGGTTCTTGATTCCCCACGAAAATACTTAAACCCATCCTTGGTCTGATTGTGGGGTTGGTCGTTGGCTTGTCCATTCTTTCACTGCTACATTCGTACCATTCTTTCCCTCACTCCCTTTCATGCACTCACTCACCCATACATTGATCCATCCTCACCTGTGTCTTGGATTGCAAAAGGGAAAGGAACTACTGAGAATTATCCACGGGGTAGTTGGCTATAATGGTCACTAGTGCAATCCAACCGTGACCTGGGGCCTGCATGTCTAAGATGCATTGGCCTGTGCCCTGTTTTTCTCACAACTACGAGTCCTGAGAGTTCCAGCATTGAGATTCTGGACCAACTATGCTGGAGGCCCTGGATAAAGGAGAAGGACTACATGAGGGACTGTGTGGCAGAGAAGGGTGGAGGTCCAGTCTCTTGGGAGGTATAGGCTGGGTAGAAGAGAGTTGGGTACTTGGATTGTTGTGGGTGTTGGGAAACATGTGAGATCTTGGGAACCCAAGTACACTCTGGAACCGTCCTTGTGGATTCATAGACCTGGCTCGGGGGTGACACTATTGTTGAGATTTGGAGCAGTGGTGTCTACGGTTGGGTGGAACGTCCTTGGTCTGCAGCCAATTGGTGTCTCCTTTTTATAAAGACAAGTGCTCTCTATTGTGATATTATTATCTTTGTATGAATGCATTATGTTCTGTATTTTAATTATCGTTTAACTAAATATTAGATTATGCATGCTTACTGGATATTAATGTGCATGTCACTAAATCTTGTATCTTATGTGTCCTTATTAATTAAAGAAGGTATCGGTAAGAGTACGAAGTCCAAGGGTGGGATTGAAGGTAGCATGCCTCGGCCTATGGGTGGATGGGGATGTTACATTTCCATAGTGTAATATTGAAACAAATAACAGATAATATTGTTGTGAGCCCTTCTTTAACTTTTTCATAAGGAGAGATCCATCAATGATTAGATCATAGAAATTTTAATGTGCATCATACTAAGAATTTTATTAAAAATAACTTTGTGAAACAAGAGGCCACATCTATGTTTTATTCCAAAATAATTTTAGGCAAGTCCAGGCCATTGGAGTTAACTTAAAGAAACCCAAGGAGGACGAGGCAATCTTGAAGTTGTTCTCAGTTTTGCTTCTAGATTATACAAAACACATCAAGTCAAGATGAATATGCATTGCATGGAAATCCTGATTAGAAATAGAGAATATCCCCAAAAAAATTCTCTAACATGAAATGACATCATTTAGGGATAAAAATGCCTAGAAGAGCTTGGAATTGTGAAAAGGAAAAGAATGGGTCGTGCTTCTAATAATATTATGCTCATTGGATGATTGAAAACACAAAGAAAAAATATTTTGCAAGTGCTTTCCTTCACAATTGCAACCATTTAGGTCTCACAAAAGAAGTCAATGCATTCCAAAGAGTGAAATCTCGTAATAAAAACACAAAGTTTGGAAAGAATATGCCATGCACTCGTTGAGAAACAAGATCAAAAATAGGTGTTGGACACACCTACTCATCATTACATTGTTTGCAATCAAACTTGGTATACAAAAGATGTCCATGTCAACAAACATCTCTATTGCAAACAACCAATTTTTGAATGGAGCACCTCACATTAGTGACAAACACAAATAAGATCATGGGAACATATGTGTGATTAGAACATTTTTGTATGCATTGCAACATCACAACATTTTGAAATTTGCAACTCCACAAAAATTGGGTGGAATGGAAAGATATATTCATTGAGTTTGTTATTTGAACTAGAAGATTGTGTTTCTAGTCATCCAGCTGCACCTAAGGCCTAACTCTTTATCCCAACCAATCCAACGTCATACATATTACATTTCCTTATTCTATTTCCTCCTTCATTTCATTCTCAAAATAATCAGTATCGTATTGGATGTTTGACATTCTTCTTTTTTCTTCTTTCTCCTCTCCCACACTCTTCTCCACTTTAATCTTTTCTTTTTGTATTGTTACCATTCAAACTCTTGCTAAAGGGAAAGGCCTACCCTACGTAGGAGAGATTAGGGGTAATTTCCAAGCAATCCACCCATTGTCACCTCGATGGTCTTTCCTCTTCACTTTAAGGCTAAGGAAAAGAGTTCCTAACCTAAGGTGGGTATTCCTAAGTGTTAAACTAAGTCTAGTCATTGAGTAGAGAAGGGGAGTTCCAAGACTTGGTTTGACTAAAGAATTAGAATATTGACATTACCACTCTTGAGGAAAGGAAAATCATGAGCTTTGTTTGCACATGTAAAAGAGTCTTAGTTCATTCATTTACCAACACGATTCTAAGAAACCCTCCCATATCGTTAAGGCATGTGAATAGTCAAATTTGAGTCTAGAAACCCTCCCATATCATTAAGGCATGTGAATAGTCTATCCATGTCAAATTTCAGTGCATACAGAAACAGTTTGAAAAAATTTCAACGTTGGCCCCATTCACAGGTCATTGTTTCCCGTGTCTAGTCCTAGTACAATTTTCGTTCCTTGTTCCTTGTAAAATTAGTTCAAAAATACACACGTCCCCACATCTAGTACTACAAGGGAATATTTTTATGGTGTTGATTAAGAAATCAACAAAAAAGAGGGATTTTTCATCACAACTATGACACAGATACATTGTATATATAATATTAATGTAGAACCTGAAAGAAAAATGAAGAAAGACTGATGAAAACTTAAAACTTGCATCAACCAATTTGTGTACTTTGAAAGAAAATTAGGTTTTATGGTTTACATGATGAATTGATGATGGAATAAAGTGGGTGTGTGAGTCAAATTTGAGTCCAGAAACCCTCCCACATCGTTAAGGCATGTGAATAGTCTATCCATGTCAAATTTTAGTGCATACAGAAATAGTTTGAAAAAATTTCAACGTTGGCCCCATTCATAGGTCATTGTTCCCCATGTCTAGTCCTAGAACAATTTATGTTCCTTGTTCCTTGTTCCTTGTAAAATTAGCTTGACAGTACAGACGTCCCTGCATCTAGTACTGCAAGGGAGTATTTTTATGGTGTTGATTAAGAAATCAAAGAAAAAGAGTGATTTTTCATCACAACTATGACACAGATACATTGTATATACAATATTAATGTAGAACCTAAAAGAAAAATGAAGAAAGACTGATGAAAACTTAAAACATGCGTCAACCAATTTGTGTACTTTGAGAGAAAATTAGGTTTTATGGTTTACATGATGAATTGATGATGGAAGAAAGTGGGTGTGTGAGTCAAATTTGAGTCCAGAAACCCTCCCATATCGTTAAGGCATGTGAATAGTCTATCCATGTCAAATTTCAATGCATATAGAAAAAGTTTGAAATTTTTTTAACGTTGGCCCCATTCACAGGTCACTATTGCTCGTGTCTAGTCCTAGTACAATTTCCGTTCCTTGTTCCTTGTAAAATTAGTTTGATAGTACACATGTCCCCGCATATAGTAATGAAAGGGAGAATTTTTATGGTGTTCATTAAGAAATCAACGAAAAGAGGGATTTTTCATCACAACTATGATAATATTAATGTAGAACCTGAAAGAAAAATGAAGAAATACTGATGAAAACTTAAAACTTGCGTCAACCAATTTTTGTACTTTGATGAAAAATCAAGCTACATATCGTCAAGGAAAATCAAGATTACTATTGAACTAGAGTGATGTTTGAGTCTGGAAACCCTCCCATATTGTCAAGCAATACAAACAGTCTATCCATGTCAAATTTTAGTGCATACAGAAACATTTTGAAAAAATTTCAACATTGGCCCCATTCACAGATCATTGTTCCCCATCATTGTCTCTATCCCTAGTATAATGTCTTTTAATAGTTGTTTCCTTTAAAATTTGACCAAGAAAATTAAAACAAAATGAGGACAAGTTGGGTCGATATATAGAGTGGGTGTGTGAGTAATATTTGAGTCTGGAAACCCTTCCTGACCGGCCTGATGGGGATGAAATGCAACCACATAGATTGATGAAATGCTTCTACAACCCCAAATTTCGAACACATGGCCTACACGTCGACTATGTTGCAAAGTTTACTTAATGCTCATTCAAAATTGAATTTTAGAAGAGTGAACCTTATCATGTAGTTTACTTCATAAGAACCTCAGGTGCATCTAGCTTTTAAGATTAGTTTATGTCGACCCATGCCTATTTTTCATATTTATTTCTCACTTGCTCATCTTCTGCACAATAATTTTAGTTGATTAGGATGAATAACCCCATGAAATGGACAAATGAAGGAGCGGAAAAGGTGTTGGTTTGAAGAAGATTCTCTATTACATGCCTATGTTAAGCGATACTAGCCACGACAATGGAATCTTGTATCGCGGAGAATGAATAGATCCCTGGACAGAGATCCAAAATCCTATGTAGAGAGGTCGAAGAACTACTTGAAGCTCTGAATCAAGAAGGGCTCCTTATCAGAATATGACTAGCATCTCGTTATAAGTCTTCAAGAAAAATACGATAATAGGTGGAAGAAAATCATAACCCAAGTGCCTAGAAAAACTTCCAAGAGACTGAGCAAATGGTGGGAGGTCTATAGAGAGAACACTATCAACTAGAATATATTTCTTAGAAAACAAAACTATTTTGATTTCAAGAAAAATGACATCAATTGCGGCAAGCCAAAGAATCACAGGAATTTGAATGAAAAAGAATAACAGATAATCGACGAGCTATATTGGTAAAAGGCCTGAGATAATATGAATTTCCTGAATTTCCCAATGCTTGGTAAGTAATTCTTGGTGCTTGGTAAGTAATTATCGGTGCCAATTCGAGCTCTGTTGTTGAGCTTCTTCAGTGAGATAATCCTTACCAACCAGTTGGTAGATGGGTTTAATTGCAATGAATGTCATGTTGCAATTAACATGTAATTAATGGTGGCTACAATTATCCGTTGTGGTGACGGTTGGTAATTAACGTGTCCAAAGTGTATGGGATATAGTGTGATAGCGTCATATGGATGCTCGCCATCATCCATGAAACCATTCACCTGCATCACGAATGCATGAGTACTTTTATTCACCCAGGGAACCATGCACTAAGCTAATCATTGGCTTAGTGCATGGTGGATAAGGCTTGCCATAGTACTATGCTCTAGAAAATTACTCCTATGAGACTTGGAATCTTATATACATTACACCAACAATTAATTAAACTGGTTCTTTATATACGTTACTTTTCAAATATTCAAAGAAATTTTGGGTTCCTCCTCGGGCATAGAAAAAGATGACAGGGTAAAACAATAGTATTATGCTCCAAAAAATTACTCCTGTGAGACCTAGAATCTTATATACGTTACACCAACAGTTAATTAAGCTGATCCTTTATATACATTACTTTTCAAATTTTCAAACAAGTTTTGGGTTCCTCCTCGGGCATAGACAAAGATGACAGGATACAACAATAGTACTATGCTCCAGAAAATTACTCATGTGAGACCTAGAATCTTATATATGTTACACCAACAATTAATTAAACTGAGTTTTTATATATGTTATATGTTATGTGCTTTTATATACGTTATATATGTTTAGTTGAGCCATTCACAATTCTATTGTATAGGACACCCTCAATAACTATAGAATGAATGCACCAAGATTGGGTAGTGAGCCTCTGGTAAAGCACTGTATTTTAGTTTAAAAAATATTTGTGCAAAGGCCTTGGGGTTGTGTGCGATGCCTTATCCCTTTTTGGTTGTTGATCTTATTGCACAAGTTTGTAGTACATCATGAACAACAAGGTGTTAAGTAATAGTGGTGCAAAAAACATGATTCGATGGGTAATACTAACAATTAGATCATAATAAGAGGCCACTAACTAAGGTACATTCTTTTTCCATATAGTTGATTCTCTCTTGATTTTCCATCATTTAATTTTGAATCATTATTCAAATAACTATGTTGAAGGGTCAAATAACTATGCTAAAGGGTAAACAATGAACTTAAAACACAAAAATTCGGTACTACATTTTTTATGGTTATTGATCTTATTGCACATGTTTGTAAGTACATGAACAACAAGATGTTAACTAAAAAACATGATTGGATGGGTAATACTAACAATTAGATCATAATAAGAGGCCACTACCTCGGGTACGTTATTTTTCCAAATAGTTTATGCTCTTCTGATTTTCCATCATTTAATTTTGAATCATTATTCAAATAACTATGCTAAAGGGTAAAAAATGAAATTAAAACAAAAAAAAGCCTCAACTACTCCATATATAATATGGATGTTAAATGAAGGGAATGAAACTAAGGACCACTTTAAATAACCTATTTGGAATTGGAATTTACATGTTGATTATGTGTTTTTGAAGTCTATCAAATTGTGTTCGGTCCATCAGAATTTGTACATGTCAATGACAAGATCATAAAGCATGCCTTATACAAAACAGTAACTAACACCCAATTGAGGTGTTTTTCTATTATCACATCAACTAATTGTACTTCCATTCAGATTTATGAATTCTTTCATAATGATGTGAGTTGACATATCAAAGTGCTCAATTAATCCATTAAAACTCCTCTAATATTTTGTTTTCCTCATTTTAAAAGAACCGATGTTCTACAACATTGAACAATTTTCAAATCCAAAATGGAAATATGATCATGGGAAGGGATTTGAACTAATTATTTCCTTGGAATTACGGTTCCTGAGTGATTTCTGGTTCCTTGATTGAACTAATTATTTCCTTAGAATTATGGTTCTTGAAAACTTTGTCCTTCAACACAAAGCAAAACCAACAATTTTCGATGGAGATATTGTTTCAAATTTGGACAAAAATCTCACAGAACAAAGAGGCATAACGAACAATTTTAGATGGAAATATGAAAAATATTTTTTTGTCACATGAAATCGTTAGGATGACATACCTACATCGTTGGTATGAGATGTTTTCAAAATTTCTAAATCCGATTTCTGCAATTTTGACGGATTTGCATTAAAAATGCTCATAAAGGGTTATTTTTTATATTTTTCAATGAAACTAAGAACCTGGCATCCACGCCAGCCATTACCAGAACAATGGCTTATATTGTCGAATTAATGCCTTGTTCTGGACAGGTTTTGCAACAGCGTGTTGGTTTGACAAAATATTGGGATTGATCATATTTTTTTCAAACACAGAAAAAAATTAAATTATGGTTGTCATTCATTGGCTTATACAAAAATGTAAACATAAAAATGTAAATCCCTGAGAAGAGACATACATACCAGTATATATGTGCGTGGAAAAATATTTCTTCCATTCCAATTTCTTTCATAATCATGGACATTTCTCAATATGGGTGTGGCAAAATATTTGACGTCGATAATAGAAATTCACCTAACAATCTACAAAATTCAAAAAAATAAGTCAATGTAAACAATATTAATCATCAATATCGCATTCGTACATTACAAATTAGAAAACAATAGCAATATAGGAAAAAATTGAACCTTTTAAGTATTTGTGAACATGCAGGCATAAATAATTAACAAATTAAATACCTTAGTATCCTGTGTGAGGCATGTGTTTGATCAACCATTCAAAACCTTCAAGTTCACCAAAAACAATATAGAAAATAGAAGATTTGTTGTTGAGCCTTCATAAAGAGGTTGACGTGACTTCTCGAGTAGAGGATCAACATCATGACTATCATCCTGGTTGTCCTCATCCATTGGAGAAAATGTGTCTTGGATCAATCTATGTATCTCATCTTCCTTATCTATATCAGTAACGTTATCTCCATCCATATCATCATTAATAACTTGATCAACAACTTCAATATTCTGATCTTGAAGTTCATCACCCTGTAAAGTTGCAAGCCACGTGTGTTAGAAAATTATTTTTGAGGTAGGCAATACTCGTCGCTATAGCGATGAAATTTCGTGGCAATAGCAATAAAAATCCCACCCAATTAAAAAAAACCGTACTCGTCTCTATAGACACGAACTTCCGTGGCAATAGAGATGAAAATCCTCCCCAATTTAAAAAAAACATGAAAATAATGGAAATGTGGAAAAATTTCGTGGAATAATCCACTCATATGTAATAGTGCTAGGGTAATCGAGGAAGAGTAAATTGGAACAAGGGCCCTGGAAGGCCAATATTCTCTATACACTTTGATGCAGACTCGCAAGAGTTAGGCTATCTATTTCAAGATGGAGTTTTTAACTAGATTGGGCAAGGAGTGGTCTAACCTAGGCCTGAAAGACCTCTCTTCCAATCCCCATAGGTCCCTAGTATCCCAATGCCTCCTCATGTATTACTACAACCTGAAGTCCCTGAAGAGGATGGATGGCAAGAGATTTTCCACCTGATAGTCTCCCAACATCATGGCTGGCCTAAATTATCTCTACCTGCTCCTCCACCTGTTAATAAAATTGTCCAAGCTGCCCCTGTCCACTCACCAGTATAGTCTTCTCATGCAAGAAAAAGGTTAAAATTGAGGCCCACCATGCTCCTGACAAAGGAAAAGCCATTGTTTCCCCCTCCTCACCCTCAAATGACTCTACCAAATCTATGTCCTCTCGCATGCATTTGAGAGATGATTTCTCTCATGTGATCAGTGAGATTAGGCCTAAAGGCTCCACATAGCCTAAGGCAAATTCAGAAAGATCAAAGGGTGACAACAGTAACAAGGGAAAGATTGCCTCCTAGAGTGGAAAATATGGATTTAAAGTGTTTTTATTTATTGATTGTTGAGAACAATTGACTTCTGAAATTTTGGACAACACACTATTTTTTGGATATATGGGTAATATACTTTTGGAAATAATTTCAATTATCATTGATATAAATTTCCAAACTATGAAAGTGATGATGGGAATCACAAGGAGGGATGTTTTGTTTTATTAACTAGTTGTGTTATGATTGTTAATGAACTAAAAGGAGTCCCACCTACTAGTTATTATTTATTAAAAACCCTTATTATTACTTTTCCCTCTTAACTAAAGAGTTGGTTGAGTTTTAGTTAACTTAACTAAAAATGTAGTTCTACTACTTCAACTAATTCAAATTGCTTAAAAGAAAAAGGAAAAGGAGGGACAAGAGGGGAATAAAAGGAGAAGCATACTAAGGTATGATCTTTGAGTTTTTTTTTAGATAATTCAGTTTTCATTCATTCTTTAATTCATTGGAAGCCTAATTCTCTTTTATGATAGCAGGGTCCTATTGTAGACAACAAGATTTAGGGTTGTGTTACATCATTCAAACACTTGTTTTTCAGAGGTATTTATCTATCTTTGATAGTCTGTGTAGACTTGTCTATTTGTGAATTAAATTTTATGACTGACGAAGGCTATTGTGCAGAGTTGAGTGGGAAGCAATATGTGGCAAGCTGATCCATCTTTTAAAGTTCGGTCTTTTACTTTCTGTCAGAATTCCTTTTGTATGATTCATCGGGGACATCTAAGTTCGACTTTGGTCCAAAACTTCCTCAGGAAATTTTGTAAAGAGAACGATTATTTTGATGAATTGGAATGAAATAAATGATTTCTTTATGTCTCATTTGTTTTGATTATTGACTTGGTGTCCTTACTTATGTCTCTATTTATTTCAGCATTTGTTATGTTCAAAAAATTACATAAATAATGAATTTTTCAGCAAGCTTGTATTTATAAAAAAACCATCCTAGGCACTTGTAATCAATACTTGTGAATTAGGATACCAATTTTGATAGCTATAAACATAGGGTGATATTCCCTTCTATATTGATTTAGCCAAGAAGGATCTGAAAATGCTTGAGTAAGATCATTTCATATCTTTTCCTCAACAATCTTCATAGATAGTTATTAAATCATGCAAGGGGTTATGTCCACTTGTCCTCCTTGGTACACTCGTTGTCTCGAACTAGGTTGAAATCTCCCCTGATGATATGATATGTGGTGGGGGCACTTCAAGGTTTTCTTGCCTAGTGATTTCTTCAATTTGTATTGGCTCTGGGTCACTTGGACCTACCTGGCTTTCGATTAGGTTGTCGGAAGGAACCCTTATCATTTCTACGAGGTATGGGTCATTCTGCAACTAATCAATTACTCTCTATGTCTATTCCATCAAGAACAATCCCCTTCTTTGCGCCTATGTTTCCTCTACCACTCTGATTCATTCCCTAGATATGAGGGCCTCTTGAGCCGATTTCTCTATTGTTTCCACCTATTCATCCATGCTCATGGCCTTGAACCTGGTCATGCTTGGGTTGGCCATCCTCTACATTACCTTGTCCCAGTCATGGGCATTCTCTGTGAAGACTTCATCCTCAAACTTGTCATGAATATACGACCAACAGGATGATACTTGTGAAGCATGTTGGAGAACCATGCCTTTAGGGTCATGCTTGCAGAATCAGCTTGTCGGGAACCTGAATTCTATTTGGCTAAGCCCTTCTTGTTTGGATTGAGAGGTATCCTTCACTAGATAGAAACCCACATGGAAACCATAGGGTATGAATGCTCATTTTTTGTCTTTGACTAATGTGGCATTATAGCCCTGTAGGATGGTCTAATAATAGATTTCTCCCACGACGAATCAGTCTGGGACATAAGTGGGTAAGAGATGTGGCTCTTTGGTGGCCTCGAACACCCTGATGTAGGTTGAGCATTCGTCCAGGTACCAATGGCCTACCTTGGATATCATCTTCTCGGTTGCCGCCGATAGTCTTTGGCATTCTTTATTAAAAATAATAAAATAAATGCACGCAATGAATTCATCGTAGATGAGTGCGTAAGATTTCTTGTACTTGTTCTCCCATATCACGTTGAAGTAGACATGGACTAGGAGCTCTGCGACATGCTAGTTCAGATTCATGATGACGAAAACATTCCTTTCACACATGACATCGAGCAGGTACAAGGCCATGTAGAAATTCAGTGTCTCTCCTTCCTTTGTCGTCTAAGCTTGTTGTACACAAATGCTCAATTGTTTAGAAATTATTTCTCCCCAGTTGAAGTTACTCCCGAAGATCGCCACTGTATAAGCCAAGGGCATCCATGGCTCTGAAAATTTAGAGCAGTCCTTCTCTCCATATAGTCAGAAAATGAGAGCCATCAAATAGATGTATGGCTCCCTCAAGTTAATTGTCACATACCAGCCATTTCTCCAGTTGGAAAAAATTTTGTCCTCCTTCCACCATGAGGCCATCACCTGGCTGGTGTCGTGGTGTTCGTAGAAATTCACGAAGAATTTTGTGTTTAGCCGCTCCTCCAGGTCTCTGATTTTGTAATATTTATGTACTTCAACTAAGAGGAAAAATACGACACACCTGCACTACTACATATTGAAAAAATTGCGACGACTACTTGAGACGAAAGTACTATTTCGTCGCAAACTTCAAGAGAAAAATTTCAAATTTGATCTAAATATACTTCGTATTCGTCGCTCTATCGATGGAAGAAAACTTTTTTCTGTGTTTTCATCACAAGAGCGATGCTCACTATTGACCGTTACACTTTCGTCTATGTTTTCATCGCAAGAGCGACACTCACTATAACCGTTTCCGTCTTCAACAAAGTGACCTAAATATAACAAATAAACATCTCTCCATTTGATAGGTAATCCTAATTAAACAAATAAATATCTCTCCATAAATTAACAATGGTAATCCTAGTCAATAAATTTCAGAGACTTCCTTTCGAGAATATAACTATAGCGTGAAGAGATTAAGTCTAAAATATTCCCTATTATCATTATATCAGTGGGAACAGGGGCCAAAACATAGGTGGCCTGAGCATGGATAGAGTCAGAATTTCGATACTTACCTGACTCGTCTAGATGTCTTGATCTCCTCTCTGCATTCGTTCAACCCTTCTCGCCTTGTATTCCTGCGATTTCAAAACCACAACATTTCAGTTCAGAAAAAATAATTATGAATGCATTTCTAGTTCAGAATATTAGTGGAGGATAATAATTATAGTAAGAATATATATATGAAATTGTTGATAGTAAGAATAAAAACATGGCCAAATAAAAAGTCATGAAACCTGACAGCACAATTCACATTTGGAATCTCCTCCTTTTTGATGGGACCAATGCTCCATGCATTTCCTATGAGCATACTGTGTAGCCAAAAAAACACATGTTTTGTATGAACATGTTTATGATAAAATATGACAAACTACTCGACACCCATAAACCTATCATTCATCAAAGATGAAAAAATATAAACCACTTTTGTCTATCCCCTAAACCCTGTACGTTCAAGGTGCCATAACAGGCACAGGGAATATCCATATTTCCTTTATTAATGAAAGGAAGAGATATTTAAAAAATGAGATGAAATTTGGTGAATAAAAATATTTATAAATTTTTTTTGCAAATACATAAATTCATTCTTTTGGTAAATCAGCTAAATTTTTATTGATATGAAGCTTATATGACAATACATTGATCAAATTTTTTTAACCCATAATGTTTTCAATCTGCCTTCTAGGTCACACTAACCATTGTCATTGACCATCTCATACAAAAGGATGTCAATATCAACAAGATAAATGGAATCCCTGTTCAAATTTCAAGGACTTCCTTTCGAGAATATAACTATAGCGTGAAGAGATTAAGTCTAAATTATTCCCTATTATCATTATATTAGTGGGAACAAGGGCCAAAACATAGGTGGCCTGAGCATGGGTAGAGTCATAATTTCGGTACTTACCTAACTTGCCTGGATGTCTAGATATCCTCTCGGCATTTGGTCAACCCTTCTCACCTTGTATTCCTGTGATTTCAAATCCACAACATTTCAGTTCAGAAAAAATAATTATGAATGCATTTCCCGTTCAGAATATTAGTGGAGGATAATAATGATAGTAAGAATATATATATATATATGAAATTTTTGATAGTAAGAATAAAAACATGACCAAATAAAAAGTCATGAAACCTAATAGCACAATTCACATTTGGAATCTCCTCCTTTTTGATGGGACCAATGCTCGATGCAGTTCCTGTGAGCATACTGTGGAGCCAAAAAAACACATGTTTTGTATGAACATGTTTGTGATAAAATATGACAAAATACTCGACACCCATAAACTTGTCATTCATAAAAGATGACAAAATATAAACCACTTTTATCTATCCCCTAAAACCTATACCTTCAAGGTGTCAAAACAGGCACAAGGAATCTCCATATTTCCTTTATTAATGAAAGGCAGAGATATTTAAAAAATGAGATGAAATTTGGTGAATAAAAATATTTATAAAAAAGTTTTTGCAAATACATAAATTCATTTCACTTTGAGCGGGACTTTGGAGGGTCCAATTCATGGTCATTTTTTGTGGCAATGGTGGTCTGTTCTCCTTGCTAGTGGTTTCATTGCCACTTTCTCCTAGATATTATTTAGTTAGCTACATTTAATATTAAATTGTTGCATTGAATGTTAGTTTCATTTCACTTAATCCCATGAAAAACCTAAATTACAATAGTTGAAAAACCTAAAATATCTTCTCTACAGGTTGTTCTCTTTCACTCCCAAAGGAAAAGTACATGATTGGTATAGTGTATTACCTATTCAATCAATTCAAGGCTAGAAGTAGTTTAAAGAAAATTTAGAAAGTCATTATTGAAATTCTCATCACATAATTGAATTGTTGCAATAATTGTGCGAAAAACATAAATAAGACAAAGAGTTTGTATGATATTTCAATACAAGGTTACATCAGATGTATTACTCATTGCACAAAAATCATAGGCCCCCACCATAGTTGGCTTGTGTTTTGTATCTATGATCTCTTCCCTTCACAATTTCTTTGTTCATTATGTAGAAAGGAATTGAAATTGTAGAGTTGGCACAAAAAGAAGCACACCCAATTGAAAATGAGTTGTATATGTGTCACCTATATCCGATTTTGTCTCCATATTTTGAAGACTCCATGGTTGACAAAACAAATTTTCCAATATCAAGCATAGATGATGAGGGAGAACATTCATTTGATAATGTGATCATATTTTAATTGTTGCAATAAGAGATAAATAATAGAGTAGATGTTGGTATGCACAATGTTGTTGAGGAAATTTTTCATTAAGTTTTGGTAGGAAAAGTATGTGCATAATAATGAGAGTAATAGCACTTTGAATTTTTACTCTTGAGTGCTAGCATAAGTTCTTAGATAATTGAATGATACATGTCACCTATGGTTATGTAATTTTTTGTCCTACAATACTACACCTACGAATATGTTATTTTTCACCCTAACCATATTGATTTACCTACAAAAGTAGTGTGTCATTTGAATACTACTCACAAAAAAAATGTTCAAGATTAATGAACTCAAGAATTAGACCCAATTTTAAAGATCCTTTAGCATTGACCAACAACCAGTGAATCTACAAATCATTACATATCCCATGAAATAACCTTCAAGGTCATCCTTAACCCATGAGGGTTTCAACCACACCAAATCCAATAGTGGTATGATAGTTGCAAATCCAAATCTATTTATATCATTTTTTGGGAAAGTATGGAGGGTTGTAAGAACTTCACAAAGTAAATTGGAATTTTTGTTGCATGTTGAGGTTCTATATGGAAATCCTTGTAATACACATCCAACCTCGAGACTTCGTGCACCAAACCACAATTGAGACACCTAATATTGCACGCCTCTTAGGACTCCTTTTCCTCAAGTGCCTTTCTTATCCCCCCATATAGGATTAGTTATAACACTCATGATGGCCATGTTGAGTTTATGTAATGTTACCTTGGGGATCCATGTATGGTACTTGTATATTGCCATCCCTCCTATGTCCTACATTCCAACTCCTCATTTGGTATTGATCCTTGTCCAACCGATGGGTACTACCCCTGTATATTACACATAGTTCCAGTTGTCCCTAACCAAAGTTGGAAAGGAGTTGACAAAGGGGGCAAAGCTAAGAAGACTAGGGGCACTAATAACTCTTGACAAGATATGGCCACCCAAACCACTACACCTATAATCATACCTACATGTACTTTATGTGACACAATGGAGATTCATACACTTAATGGTTTATTTAGTTGATTGTGCTAGTTTCTTAGACATGTATTAGTAATATTAGTCCTCAAGAAGTGGTTTCCCTTCATGTATCCCCCCACATGTTCCAACCTCATTGTTTGATTCCATATATATAGCTGCAATTTTATGTATGTTGGTCCCCATCCTCCTCCTTGATGGGTTTCCTTAGACTAGTATGATGAGAGAGTCCTTATTTCTATCATACTTGGTAGTATATCACATGCTCAACTCCCACTCATTATCGCACTATTGTGATTCAAATATACTCCATTGATCCAACCTCAAATGTGATTCCTTAGATTTGATTGGCTTGATTCAACTATTCTTAGAGCCATTGGTATGAGCCTCCATTCTACTGACTCATTTGAGATCTTTGGAGCCCCTTTCCTATTTAGTGGGGCTTCTCAGGTTGTTTCATGTTCATCGGGGCTTTTTGGGTTGATTCCTTCCCCCTCCCCCTTGGGCTAGGGAATCAATTCCTATGTATCCATATTATTTGCAGTCATGATGCTTCTATGTTGGACCTGAACCCATTGTTCTAGGAATTTGTATGTAGGATTGTTCATATCACTATATTATACTTTGGCACATATTTTCCATCCCCATGGTGTACTATATTGAGACCCCATTTTGTCTCATTCACTTGGCTCCCTTATGCCATGCATACCATTGTATCATTTTTATGAGATTTCTTAATGAGTATGTATATGCCTACCTTGTCCCTATTGGGATCTTGTACACCTATCACCTTTTGTCTTTGTTGTTGATAGGTGGTACTCTATGGTTCATCCGTAGGTGGTCCTCCTTCCTTGGACACTTGTCTCCCTCCTTGGTCCTCTCTGAGCATTGAAAATAAAATTGTGATGCATAGCAAAGTGGTTGACCTCTAAATTTCAAAGAAGTGCTTCAACATGATATGTTGTTGGCACCTTTGTTCGTAGATTTCAGGTTCCTCCTACTTGGACTACATATAGACTGCAACTCTGCTTCAAACTCCTTGCCATATGTGCATTGGAAAATCAACAAGGATTTAGATCCCAGAGTCTAAGCAAGAGAGTCAATCCCAAAAACAAGGGTTTCTACAAAAGGAACTAGCCATAAAAATCCAAGGCTAAATTCTCAAGATAATGCTCCAGCATAAGGGTACTAGAATGGTTGGTTCCCTTTCTCCAACATTTGAACCCAATTCATACTATCACAAGTTGGTTAATTTTGTTGGCAATAATAATTAGGGTTGTACAGTTGCACGAAGATCACAAGTCGGAGATCACTCATCTCCAAAAAACTTGTCATTTGCATATTTAATGGTTTAATGGTTATTGGCCTCCTTCATCGGCATTGTACCAATGGATCCACTCAACATGGAAAATGAATTATGATATTCCTCTCTGCTCCAAAGGTGTTTTTTTAATTCAGATTTTCGATCATTCTTCTTATAAGCAAGTTTTAGAGGAGGGTCCCTGGTTTTGGAGAAGAGTGGGGCTTTTTATATCTCCTTGAGTTCTAAATTTTGATGCTAACTCTATGTCAATTACTAGAATAACACTTTGGGTACACCTCCCAAATTTTCCATTTCATTCTTAATGGTATATTATATCAATTTTTGAGGATATTGAGAATACTTTGGGCAATTACATAAAAGCAATTTTGGAGATTTATAAAGAGATTGTGTACATACACCTACATCTATGTTGAAATATACCTGAGTAAGAGTCTTCTAGATAAAATGACCCTCAAATGAAAGTTTTAGGTGGATTCAGGTATTGAATTATGAGAACACAACATTCTAGTTTTGAATTCATCAAATTACATGACATCTACACGATATTTATCCCCATGCACGAGCTCATCCTTCAAGGGAAAAAGGGACCAAATCCAAATAAAAAAATTGGAATTTTCCTAAGCAACCAATGTCAGATGATGAAGTTTCTCTTGCTAAGGAAAATCAACAACCATTGACTTAAACAAAATTTGATATAGTCTTCCTAGAAGAGTTGATTAGGGAACCTTGTCCTCCCTCGAAGGATGGAGTAAAGGCCATTGATATTGGGTTTTCCTTCTCAAATATGACAATTGTATCTGATGCCCCTCTAGGGGGAATGAAGTTACTTCATGAAACTAACATATCTAATTCTGATAAGGATATGACATCAAAGTGGTCATCATGATGTCATACCATGATGTTATAGATGCTTAAAAGAAAGGCTATGGTAAACATTCCTTGTATCCTTCATTCTTTACTACAAACACTTACTCTTAGGTTTTTTTCTTCATATATCTATATCAATTAGACTTTCTGAAAATTTATATATGTTTTGTGTCCTTGAATCTATGAGGATTTACTCACGCCACGTCACGGGAGAAGCGACTTTTGGGAGACCTTACTAGGATGTTAATCCAAACGGGATTCTTCATCCACCCATTTCATTACAATTTCCTACATATCTTGTTGCAAGACCACGCTAAATGACAAAGAGGCTACCCCAATAAGGGAGTAGATTCTAAGTCCCTTCAATACCCATGAATGGTATGATAGTTTCTTAGTGGTATGAGTGGTATGAGTGGTACATACACCCCACTAGAGGCTTCTCTACCAAAGGGATCTAGACTACATTCATTATATTACTCCCAAATTGGGGACAAGCCTACTTTAAGAACCATCTATAGTAAATGTTTTAGTCGCATAACAACACACCCATGATTTCTTAGCTAGAGGGATCTTCTTAAAATGTTGTTATTATTAATTCAAAAAATAATAATAAAACATTATATACATATATATATATATATATATTAATTAAATAAAATAAAAAATAAAAATAAAAAACATTAAAAAAAACAAAATAAAACTACATATGCCAAACTATGTATTAAATAAAAAACGAAATATAATAAAACATTAAAAAAATCCCATTTTTCACATCTAGACTAAGACTAGGGGTTATTTCGACCATATCTAATTAGAGACCGAGACCAGACCTCTGCGCAAGGAAGCTAGTTGCGAGGGGAACAAGGGTTTGGTTTTAGTGGTTATCAAGACCGCAGAGACTCCCAGTTGTTGAGTATTCACTGGGGGATCGATTTCTTATTCATAGGCTGAGTCTACTTGTGGCAACACTATTCCTCTCTAGACTGGGCGCACCTTCATTTGCATGGGTTTGTATTTCTTGATGGTGGTGTTCTTAACCTGGAGGTCGAGCTTATTGTAACCTGGGAACTATCATGGTCACAACAGATCATATATCTCTGCCATAATAAAGGAGGATGAGTTTTCTTAAGAAATTTGTGGGTCCTTATCCCCAACCATTTGTTGTGAGTTTGGGAATGCATTACCTGAAGATAGAAGGGAAAATATCGTGTGGGAATATATAAAATCCATTGCTAGATGTATTCCAAATTACAGGGGTCGAGTTCTTGTTCATAGAAGATGGATTTTGGGCTCAGGGGACGATTTTCCCCTTGCTGGGTAGTGACACATTCATTGGGGGTTCAATTTATCTTGTTGGGGGAGGAATTGTCATTGATGGGTCGATTTCTAAGGGAGGAGGAGGCCGTGAGCCTTGCTGGGCACATTTTACATATAGAGGAAGGCACAAAACTCCCTTGACAACTCAAATCATGGATTGGAAGGCTATCCCAGGTGGTTGATAGGTGATTCTAATAGTTATTACAACAACAACAAAGTTCACTTCTCCTGGCAGAAAGACGATCCATCACCATTGTATAACAAGCCCAAATCTATTAGTATTGTTGCTAATAAACAAGTGTAATTTTTCTGCTATGTTTCCCTTATTCAATGATTGTGAGTTTGGTTCCCATTATGTATGTTGTCATTTATATTTTTTGTGATGAAAGAGAACAGTGAGGGCACATGAAATCTATGTCAACCATCTAAAACACTTCAAGAATCCATCTAAAATACCATAACAACAAATTGGGTAGTCAAACAATGTGAAATAGCCTATAATCCAAGTGTTTGTCAAAAGTCCACACTCCAGAATTCATATAAAATTACTACAGCAATGAGTAAATTCATAACAACCTCTATAAACATTTCAATGGCAAATTGTTTGACGAAAGGCCAACACAGTAAAACCAAGAAAAATACCAAAAATAATTGAGTGGGAATTTTACAGTTTTAAATGCACACAAAGTTCTTCATTAATACATTGCTCATTTAGGAAATAAGGATCGATATCCAAATTGGCCATTCCTCATAGCTTTATTCTCATCTAGTATAATATTTGAACACCCCTACACTCATAATTGAATTTTTCTGACATGGACTATTCTTTTACCAGAATTCTAATAGTCTCATATTTTTAACAAGCTCGGTGACAACAACAACAAGGCAGAGAGATTTCTACATGAACCTAGATGTGAAGGATTTCTACATAGTAGTTGTGTTGGCTTGAGATAGTTCAAGTGTTGGTTGGAGGATTTTTCCATTTCATTATTTGGATATGCTCCTTGGTTATGAGAGAATGATGAATAATTTCTTATATCTAAGTCTTTCCAAGGGTACAATTTTGATTGTTGTGATTGTACACATCATTTTGCATTATTTTGAGAGATCTAGTGTGTATCAATCTACTGATGCTAGTTTGAGCTATTTTTTGGCCAATACCTACTATTGTATAATTTTGGAGATATTGTGGCATTCCTTGGTGTTTATGTGGTGTTGGGATGGATTTTGGTGCAAAATATTCATTGTTGGATGATTTTAATGTCTACATATGGTACCCATGCATAATATTTGAGGCCATACCTTTTATCTCTATAGTATATACAGTGAAGTCTCCCAAATATAAGGTTGGAAGAGTAGTTGGGCTCAAAATGTGGTGAACCCTTTTAAGAAAATTTGATAACTCATGCAAAGGATGCTAAAAACTCCCCACAGTTCAAAAAGGAGCATTTACCTTACCAAAAAATACAAATGGAAAAGAACAGGGCAACCAGTTGGTATCTTTCATAGTGTAGAAAGTTATTGTGTGAAAATATTTTCTTGTCTTTATTGTCATTATGATAATATTTGACAATGTCAACTTTGATATTATTTATTTTCTTGAACTTACATATTTGGAGAATTAAATGCACACCTTGGGCAAGGTGACTATGCATTCATATATGACACATCATTTCTTATGCTCAATCTTCCTACTACATGCCTAAAACTACCAATGTCTTCTTCAAATTTTAAATCTTGCCTAAAAATTGAGTATCAATTTGGTTTGAGTGAGCCTTTTTAGGTGCACACTAAGGGTTCTTAATAAATGTCAAATAAAGAGTGAAGAGTGGAAACTAAATTCTTTGATTGTGGAATAAATCCCTTAGATCTTGATTGAAAATATTTTGGAGACTCTTTAGAGGAAACTCTTTGTATATTTCTTTTAATGCTATGGATGGCTAGATAGAGTGCTCTCTTGAAGAGTTTTTCTTATGATTCTTTGCAATTGATGAATGTTCATGTATCAATGGTCATGTGAGTCGATTTCATGAGTAAGTGGTCTCTTTAAATCCTCATGGTATTTTATTTGGAATGGTTGTAAGTGTGGTGTTACTTCTCTCCTAAGTTTACAATCAAACTCAAAAATTTTACAAGCCAATAATAACATATGTAGACCAGTGCCAGAGGCTATGGAAAGCATGGGGAGTATTATAACTAGAAAACCTTGAAGAAGAATGTGTTCAATGAAGTTCAAAAATAGAAAAATATCAATCACCAGGCTGGTAAAAATTACATTGAAATTTGTAGGGACAGATACACCAAGACAATATTGGCTATTGAAGAACTTTAGGCCTGTAGTAGTTTCTTAGCAAAAGTGATGTGTACAGACTTAAAATTTTCTTATTTGAGCTAATGGTACAATGCTAATGGCCATTTCTATCATGGAAGTCTCTATTTCTTTTTAGGTATTGTGGCAAGACAATCTATGAACCTAGTCAAGTTATGGATTGTTGTATGGAAAAATTAGGAAGCCAACGACCCTATTTGTGGTTCTTATCCTTTGGGGAAGTGGGTAGATGTGAGATCTTTGATCAGTGAAAATATAGGCCAACATGTGGATACAAGGAGGAATGTTTCCTTAGAAAATTATGACCATTGTTATTAAGGAAGAATTTTAGAAATAGAGGTTTGAAATCATGATTTAAGGAAGATTTTAGGCAACATAAATGGTATTATAACATAAATAAATTGGTTTCCTTAGCCTTTCATATCTAATAAGAATGTATTTCTACCAAGTTTTGGGGAGCATCGGTTAAGAACACCATTAGCATGATGAAGTATTAACCCTTTTGCATACTTAATGAAGGTAATGTAAACTATAGATTTCCATGTATCTAGCATCCACTAAATGTTGTTTTATTTTAAGGAGATGGAGCTTCAAGTCTATAAAACAACTATCTCTCTCCAGTATATTTTTATGGTTGCATTGATAGGGAAATTCCATCTAAAATTAGTTGAAGATCCATTTAAATATGAAGTTTAAGGGTTTGTAATGTTACATTCTTCATCTTGTTTTAGCATTTCCATGGATGTATTTGATTGTTGAAGTTTCTCTTGCACATTTGTTCTAATAATCTTCATCAAGGGTCATTTTTCCATAGAAAAAAGAATAGGGTTAAGGTGAAACTTGTTGATGTTATGGTAGTTGTGGGAGGTATTTACCTCCATGTGTAAACATGACAAGAATAGAATATTCTGGGAAGCAAGAAGAAACCTTAATTAGGTGGCTAATAACCCTATAAGACAAGTCGGCTCAAGAGGATAATTTGTATTAGGTTATTAGCCTCCAAGAGAAGAAGTCGGCTAAAGGAAATATTATATACTAAGTAAATAGGCACCAAGAATGAGAATTCGGCCCAGGAAGTTTTCCATATTTAGTATAAATATAGGAGGACAGTCTTCATTCTGGCAGGCATTCTCACAACTGCAGAAGCAACACTTTTGTGCACTACAGTTGGCCAGTTGTGCATAAGTTTGCAGGAGAATTGTTGTTGCAGTTGTTGTAGCTAGCAAATTTTAGTTTTGTCTTGGACTATCTCTTGGTTATAGTTTGGACTCTCTGATCAGATCTTGTTTGGTGCGCAAGTCGCATCCAAAACCATTTCGGGGACTCTTGACAATTCCTCCTCGGGGCATAAAATCCTAACGAAGCAACATTTTTGAGTTCCATGAGATGTTGCATGCTTGTTTAGGCATGGACTAGGTGACCACATTGTCCATCCTCTCCCGATGCATGGTTTCATAAATTGGACCCCTAAATCCAAATGTTGCATTGCTTCTTACTGAGCAAAGCACTAGTTATCGAAAGCGATGAAAAAAATAACTTCCAAGGGGTTGGAACCAAGAGTGAGGGGTGCTCTAGCTAAAATCCTATGCAAAGAATCCAAAAACGATGACGGTTCCTCAATCTGAGTCTCTGTTTTCATTTTATGCCCAGTTGCAAGTCGCATCCCAAACCATTTTGGGGACTCTTGGCAATTCCTCCTTGGGGCATAAAATCCTAACGGAGCAACATTTTTGAGTTCCATGAGATGTTGGATGCTTTTTTAGGAATGGACTAGGTGACCACATTTTCCATCTACTCCCAAGGCATGGTTTCATAAATTGGACCCCTAAATCCAAGTGTTGCATTGCTTCTTACTAAGCAAAGCACTAGTTATCGAAATTGATTAAAAAAACAACTTATGAGGGGTTGGTGTTAGAAAAACAGGACCGCGAAGCAATAAAATAAAACAAATGCGGAAACAAAACACAGAAGATACACAATACAATAAAGACACAGATTTACGTGGTTCACACAGTGTGGGCTACGTCCACCAGAGAAATTGCCAAGTCCTTCATTTATTATTATCCAGCATATGAAGGGATACAACCTACAACAAACCCACTGTAACTTCCTCTTCTTTCTCTCACAGTCTCCTATCTCAAA
>SNQJ01S0063932.1:49084-64764 GCA_010110895.2 Picea sitchensis | reverse complement strand
TTAAAAACAACATATAAAAGTTAGTGTGTATAGAAAATATAAAAATCCCGATAATAAATATTACTAAAATTCATGACATACTGATTATTACAGAGAATACATTAAATATTGAATCCTCTTACCAAGGGACGATATTCATAACCTCCTTCAGCGTGCCCCTTCTCCCTACAATGTCTTTGAGTTGTTTTTATTAAAAGTATTCTATTTTGCAAGCCTATGCAATCATAGCAAGGGAAATAAAATTTACCATCGCCCCTCGCCTCTAATGCCACTCTTAACTAAGCAAGCTTCCTATCATTTTCTTTCATTGTGACAAATCCTTATCCTGACAAGTAATTGTCTTACCTACACCATACCAAACATTAAGTTGTCAATTTTTTATATTTTGGCTACTCATTTCAATTATGATATGTTTATTTACAGTGAACTACATCTTTATAATAAGGTCAACTTATTTATAATAAGGTGATCATATGTGTAGAGGATCAACATCATGACGACATAGATAACATCTTTATAATAAGGTCATATGTGTGTACAAATGTTTTCTTTATATAATAACGACATATATACCTAACATAATTTTAGGGTTAGTGTTTATGCATCTTATTAGTCCCTGCTAAAGCACGGAATATAGCAATCAATCACTATCATTTCACCGATCAGGGTTGAGTTTCAAGAGCAATTCCATATCTTTATCAATGAAAAGAGAGAGAGATTATAGCTACAATTGAAGGGAAAAGGGTATGTGGATTCCATAAAACTAGAATATTATGGAATCTACATACCCTTTTCCATAGAATATACTAACTGGATCCAAAAACCAAAGACATGAAATATGGTACTACACATATTATAATATATTATCAAGGAAAAAACAAGCTAAATGCAAATTGGACATTTGAAAAAAAAATTACAAGTTAAATTAGTACATCAATAAAAAATAACATACTAACCTTGCAAGTTCAAAATCTGAGCTATGTAGATCGAGAATTGGATTTGTTCAACCGGTGGGTGACGGAAAAAATAAACATCTCAAACAAAATCCAAGAATAGTGTCTCAACTATAGAAATTGTGTCGCAAAGTCTCTTAAAGTCACTTATATATAGATAAAATAGTCAACTAGCCGTTAACACCGACTAATGAGATAGGCAAAATTTTCTTCGCTATTGCCACGAAAGTTCGTCGCTATAGCGACGAAAATACCAACTAGGTTAAATTAATATTTTTGTGGAGATTGCGACGAACTTTCGTGTCAATATCCATGAAAATCCTGCCCTCTTTAAAAGAATGATGAAACTAGTGGAAGCATGAAATTTTTTTGTGGAATAATCTGCCCATATGTAGTAGTGGGTTTGTCTTCATGAGGTAATGAGTTTGGATATCATTGTATGTGTCACATTGTTTCTCAAAACATTTGAATATGTGCATTTAATTATTTTTACTTCTAGTGTGTGCTTGGACCTTATGCCTTTCCACTTGTCCACACCTAGGGGGAATGACAAGATTCCCTAGTAAGTTGATTCCCATAAAGTTTGAGTTTCCACTAGGTGGTTTCATGAAAGGTCATTGTCTGTTCCCACCATACTTATCATTTTTCATCCTTTTCCCTCTCATCCATCCCATACATTGGTTCGGGAATTGGGTTTGCCAAGCTAGCAAAGGGTTGTACCTTACCTTGTGGGAAGAAGGGGCTAAAGGCCCAGAGGGTAAAAGTAGTTGGAAAAAGATAAAACCCAAAAGAATGAAACCTTTAGATGCTTCGCCCAGGGATCCCCGAGAAAACAATAAAAGGATTCTTAGTAAGAAACAAAGGGACCCATAAAAAAATATTAAAATCAAGACCTAGTTGGAGGATAGGGGGTCTCATCATGAGACAACCTATTAGTTCCATGGGCATGTAGTGATATGACACTACAATTCATATGGTCACCACACTAGGGTTGTGGTTCTTGGTGGCATAGACAAGAGAAAGGGGCTCTCATTGTGGACCAACCTTCTTATCTCCATCAAATGCTTGTGAGTAACATTATCACCACTGGTCACCATGCCAGGGAAATGTCCTCTAAATAGTGTCTTGAAAGAAAAGGAAATAAGATAAAAATATAAAATGAATTAATGGGCTTGGAAACATTTAGATCCATGAAAAGGTGCATCTCACCCTCTTCAGAGGCACCCACAGGTAAACAATATATTCCCCTATCATCACTGCACCCATTTCTCAGACATCCCTTACCACCTCACCCACTTGCATGGCTTGGATTTGTCTTCACCCGGAAACATCCCACATCCAATGAGAACTAGCCCAATAGGACATCCTAACTTCCCCTCCAAACCTGGCTTGTAGAATAGCATAACATCTTTGAGCACCTGTCTGGGAAAATGATTTTTTATGCACATATTTAAATAACTTGATTATTAGATGTGATTAACATTGCTATGATCCATGTGACTTATGAGCCCATGGAGGGCACACTTGTTGTTGTTTTAAGGCCACACCCGACAGATAGGTACACATGGAGACTTGATTATTTCAAACCTCCATAGGGATAAAATCCCACCAGATGGATGTTGAGACCTCACCCAGGAGCAAAGACAGATCAGAGGTTTGCACCAGAGAGAGAGGAGGACGTTCCACCAGAGACATCCTAGCAGGCCTGGACCCAGGGGGGTCTTTCCCTTATCACTATGATGTAGGCCTTGAAAGGACCATGACATCACCCATGTGACCCATGAAGTCACCCAACATTTTGGACACTTTGGAGGGAGTTGTGTGCCAAGTGGTACATGTGGTTTGATCCAGAGGCCTTGGGAGGCCTAATGTTTTTCTCCTGGAGGCCAACCTTTCCCTACAAGTTCCTAACGTCACCCCAAAAAGGGCATGAATTCACCGTTTCTTCTTGATTTAGGGTTTTATTATGTCATTTAATGTAAAAACTAGATATTACATGTAAACTGGCCATGTCAGCCTTTTTGACATAATTCTAGTCATTGAAACTATATAAATAAGGGTTTTTGCCCTTGTATTTTTCATCATATTTCACTCACACTTGGTGAGGTATGAAATTTAATCCCTATTTGGGGTTACATGACTGAAATTTAGTGCGCACTTGTTGAAGGAGGCTAATTTTGGGATTATTTTGGCATTTTTCTTTATGGAAGTGTTCAACTAGGGTATTGGCTTGATGATTCTTGATGAATGTGAGCAAGATTTCTAAAATTATTCTTCATTGAATGGTTATAGTTATGTTTATCTTTCATTTATGTTAATATTATGAAATTTCTATCTTAAAACCCGAGGAGGCTAAGCACATGTTATTGTCCTTGCATTAAGAGCTTTCACCTACTAAATTTTTCGAAGAAGTCGATTTTCTTGAAGTTTTTGCTAAGGGCCTTTCCATTGCAACACCCTATCACTTTTTTCTTCATCCAAGCCATCATTAATTCATATTTGAGCTAAAGAAAGAGGAAAACTACTAGGTCCTAGTGTTACCTACACCTTAGTAGCGATTTTCCCACTGGGGTTTGGTAGTTGAAGCCTTGGGTTACCAACACTTCAACTATTGACCTCTCTTGTCTTTGGTTCTCTTACTTTCATCTTTTCCTTAAAGATTCTCTATTACTTAAAAGACTCCATTTACCCTAAAGGCACTAATCAAATACTTACTATCGAGTTATTGACAAAACAACTATCAAAACCTATAACTTAATCTTTCTACTAACCACTGCTAACATTAGAATAGCCTAATCTACTATCCTTGTTGTTGATGTTACTAATGTAAGATACAACCATCTTTTGCAGCACTAAAAGCATCTAAAAGAAATTGAAAAAGTTGATTAATGCACTGCCTTACTTGCTTCTTACAAATGCTAGTATTTTGATGTTAATAAGTGATTATTCTTGGTCATTTTGAAGCCATTTTAAGGCACTTATTGTGAAGCTATTGTCCTATAAATATTATTGTTACAAATTTATGTTTTCTTCACTATTATATCAACCATTTCTTTTATTGATAAATTATGTGATTTTATGAAGTACTAACATCAATTTTCACTTGCGAAAGATATATTTTCTTGTTTCTTTGTTCTAGGTAGGTACATCTTGATATTTCACTACTTCATTGGTTAAAACCCTAGGAATTTTTTATCAGTGGTGACTTGTGAGAGGGGAATTTTTCATATACATCTTAACCTTACCTTCTCAAACCCCCAGGTCATTGGGGGTGTCTCCCCTAGGCCATCAACCCTAAATAGAAAGAGGCATCCTATTAAGGTGACAATGATAGGATAACCTCTGTTACACCAATTTTCCCTTCCATTAACCTTTCCTTTGATCAAAGTACAAAATGTGCAATAACATTTTGGTGTCATTGTCGGGGAACACTGAGTCAATTCTCCTCAAATATGACACTTCTCGGTAAGCCTTTCCTCAAAATCCTTTACTTTACAAAGCTTACTTGGCGACTCCATTGAGGGTTATCCCCTCATCCCTTTGATAATTTCAAGAAAATTATCTGGCGACTCCACTAATGATGAAGCCAACGATGACTTCTCATTGGGACCTGAGAAACTTCAAACCATTAGACATGAGTACAATCCTAGGATATCCTAGGAAAATTCCCCCTAAGTACAAAAATTGGCTCCCTATATTCACTGGTAGTGATAGGGAGAGAACTGACTATCACTTGCATGATTTTTGGGATTTCTTTCAATTCCACCCTATCAGTTATGATGATGAAGATTTGGAAATGAATATTTTCTCTACCACTCTTCATGGAAACGCTAGGAGGTGGTATGACAATCTCCCTGATGCTATCATCACAACTATTGGAAGAAACCTTTTTCAAAATATCGGGCATTCAGTTAGAACACATCTCGGTACTACTAAAAACACTCGGGCATATAAAACAAACTGAGAATGAAACTGTCAGATAGTTCTAGGATAGGTTTGAGTACATACTATATCGAATTCTTGGAAGCCATCATCCTGAAAACAAATAAATCCTTCATATCTATACCAATGCACTCTTAGTGCATCTAGGGTTTCCCCTTACTAAAAAGGGCCCAAGAATGCTTGATTAAGCTCACCAGATGGCCACACAAATCGAGGATAATATCTCTTTGTCCAAGAGAAAACACATCTTCTCTCTAGGAACCAAAGTTGATGACCCCAGAGGTACCCCAAATAGCCTCAGTCTAGAGAGATTACTTTCCTTTGATATCTTGAAAATAAGGGAACAAGTCATAAACCAATAGGATATTGAGGAGAGTGATCCTAATAAGGTTTTCCAATCCCATGAGGAAGGGAAAGAATTTACTCATGCTTCTACCGAAGATAACGAAGATATGGTTAAAGAGTGAAAGCCTGTAGATATCAAAAACAATGATGAAGTATCAAGATGTGCTCCTTTGATGCAGGAGAATCTCTCCACCTCAGCAATGCACCAACATTCCATCACATCAGCGAGCATTTCAGAGAAGGAGAGGCATTGACCCTCCCATTTCTTAAATTTGAAATCTGATCCCATGGGGATTTGTGTTGTAAGGTTGTAAGGACCAAGCCATACCTTTGTGCAGGTAGTGGATAGGGTTTCCTTAAATGGTTTCCTATAGAAGGTCTAGATCGTAGTTAGGTCTGGATCAAAATTTATGTAATGAGTCGTAGGAAGTATGGTGTCATAACTGAGACAATGATAGAACTAAGGCGATGGATAGGATAAGCTTGTAGAGCCCTCATTTTTTAAAGGGAGAGAGATATTTGTAGAGAACTCTTGTCTGGTCTTGTCGGGAGTTTGTGACTCGAGAAATCAGAGGTAAGAGTTCTGAGAAATCACAAAATGCGAAATCGTGATTTGATATGAGTCGTCGGATCTAGGAGAGATGTGGACCGTTGATTGTCTAGGGAGATGATTCGCAAAGTGCGAACTCGCGAAATGTGAAATTCTTAAGTGTTCAAAAGATTGGACATAGTCATAGCGAAGAGTCACATCAGTGAAGGGGAATAGAGGGGCTAGCATGCACTAGGATCCTATCAAGATTTCAGGAGTCGGGAGAGTCCGACTGACTCACATGTAAAGACCCAATACGTGAAGTCATGACGTGCCTTTTGATTACGTGACTGGTCACAACCATGGCCACATAAAGGGAGGGACTTAACCAGGAGAGCTAGCGCCTAAATACGCTGAAGCTTAAAGGCGTTAAGGGGAAGGTCGCAGGTTCCTTACAACCTGCGCATTAAGGGAAAGAGGGTTTGTTAAGTGGAATTGAGGTTCTTGAGGGGTCGAAGATTCAGTCAGACTCACTTCCTTGATCGATCCTAGACCGAGAGGTCGTGCATCCCTTAGGATAGAAGGGGGGTATGCATCAACAACCCATGTGGAAATTCCTCTATTAAGAAATATATGATTGTTCCTTGCAATTATTATTAGAAAGAAATCTAAATCATTATAGAGTAGATGGATATTTATTGATTATATTGACTTTAAAATAGAGTTATATTTCTTCATCTCCTTTTATATACTATCCTTCTTACTCCCTTTTCACTACTCGAAAAGAAATTTTCTACTAATGAGTTGGGCCATGTTCCTTCATTCCATGTGTAGTTGTAATTCCTACTCTTTATCATTAGGGTTATGGGTCTATATTATCCTTATTGTTGTAGAAATGATTATCAACTTGATAATAGTGTAACTTTATCATTAGAAATTTAATTTGGATGTTGTTTTTCTTACAAATTATTGACAATATATGTATTTTTGAATGTATTTTGATAAACTTCTTACCATTTTGGAATGCAAATAACACTACTAAAAAATAACTCAAGTACAACTCTAATTTTGGAGTCCATAATTTAAAAAAAAAAAAACCATAAATCTATTTCAAATTATTCAAACAATTAGGTTGTTTGTTCATTCATGCACATAATATTTAATTAAATTCAAATGGTTACACAAATATTTTACATCAATAAATATTCATTTTCCCATAAAATGCTATTATAGTATTAATGAAATCTTATTATAACATTGAATTGTTGTTCATTTAACGATTTACTCTTAAATAAAATTGACTAAAAACATTATCCATAATCTAACCATAATCTAAAGAACTAATAATATATATGAAAATTAATCAACCATGAAAATTCTTAAATAACCAAAATGGATCACCCATTATAACCCACAAAATGAATTTAAACACTTAATCTTAGTAATATATTTAACAGAAAGATAATAATCACAATTCATATATATATATTTATATATGAATTATCACACTTTATAATTTACTTAATCAAATTTAATTATTACAAATTTTATAAAACTTTTCCAAAAAAAATATTACATTTAATATAGATTTTGACTTTGATGTTTTATTTTACTTTTAAAATTATTATCATTTGAAACAAAATGCATAAAAATAATGATGTACCTAAACACATTTTATCAATTCTTTTTGAAGATTTAGAGAGTGCATACTAAGGAGGATAAGTCAAAGGTTATGAACATGTTATATATTTTAATGTGTCTATCTACTAAATACTATTTTCATGGTTGTGCATTGAAAAGTAAAAATAACTTCATAGAAAATATTACATTTAATATAGATTTTGACTTTGATGTTTTATTTTACTTTTAAAATTATTATCATTTAAAAAAAAATGCATAAAAATAATGATTTACCTAAACACATTTTATCAATTCTTTTTTAAGTAAGAAATTAAACCAGATTTAGAGAGTGCATACTAAGGAGGATAAGTCAAAGGTTATGAATATGTTATATATTTTAATGTGGCTATTTACTAAATACTATTTTCATGGTTGTGTATTGAAAAGTAAAAAAACTTCATAAAAAGGTAATATCAGTAAAACTAAAATGAAATAAACAAGTGAAAATAATAACAAAGTTTTTGATATTTTTCTCTTAATATTTTGATTTATTAATTGTATTTAATTTAAAATAAGAAAATTATATTTTTTTTTATTAATATATCATAATATAAATATCAACCATATTATGAAGCATTTAATGACTATTACTATAATTATAGTTTAAATTAAGTACATCAAAGTAATTTTTCTATAACAAACGTGGAAATAAATAAGAAATAAGCATGTATTTATTATGTAATAAAACTTAAACATTAGGTACCCTCTTAGGAATCATTACAATACTAATATCTAGTGTCATCCCATTGTTAATCATGTTCAATGTTCACTAGATCCATACTACTATTTTAAAATTGATATAGAGCTTATTGAATCTTAGCACATCAAATTTATTGAATATTTTCTTTGTTACGTACAAAAAAGTAAAAAGAAATTTACAATTTGAGTCAAAGAAATGTGTCAAAGGTAATATGAGTATCTTAAATTGTGACAACAAATTAAAATAATTTGTAAATACTAAAATTTACCTACGTAAGTATTTAGTGATGTTGGCTTAATAAATTGGTGGGAGTTTATATAACAGATGGTTGTTCTTGTAACTATGTAAGCGATTCCATGATAGACATAAATATATTAAGTCGGAGAAATGTGGTGGGGCTAGTGGGTAGGCCTGATGTTACGAGGAAAATCTTTCTATGGCCTGGGGTAAATCACAATAGACAGAATGACACACAAAAATCAACTCTAATCCCAAGTATGCTATATAAATGAAATGCTAACAAGACAAGGTCAAGAGCGTACCTCGTCTAGAAGTTCGATGAAGACCATTGTTGAGCACACAACTCAAGGTTTTATGCCTGCAACTTTTCCTCAACAACCAAGATATGCAAGGATATGGTGATAATATATAATGTTAGAATATAGATTAGCATAATCCATTAACATACATGACAAATATGCCCATGGAATAATTATTCAAATATTTGCAAGATTTCAATTGTACGAGAAAAGAGTATTTCTATTAAAATAATCAACATAAGTATATAGGCGACAAACTTTTGTAATGAAACTTCTTGGAACCGAGAAACTAAGTCCCTCTAGCTGGGCCTTGACCACTTCAATCCTCCACCAAAGGAAATCTCATATAAATGAGACAATGAGGTTTTGCATTACAAAGGAGGAAGAGATTGGGGGTTGAACAACGAGTTCAGAATTTCAATGATAAAGGGATGTAGACACAATACGATGTGAAATTTATCCAGAGTATCTTTGCTCTCAAAAGTTGAATTCTCTCCTCTTCCACGGCTTGGATATGGATTAATTTATAGTCTTCAAATGGACCCGAAGGGACAAGTTAGAGTGTTTCCAATATATGGGATGTCAAGGATCATGGATCTCGTGACATGACATGGAAACCAGACATAATTTTTAATTTTTAGCACCAAACCCGATGTACATGGGTTGTAGTAGATCAACCTTTGTATAGACTTGTTGTCTAACTGGTAGGGTGTGTATATGTGGAAAAATGTGATTTTTTGGCTCTGGAAGGTAAAAGTGAGGACTTTAAGTCTAAATAGAGAAATGGAAAGGCCATCCAAGCAAGTTGCATGGGGTGAGACAAAATTTTCTATAACAGATGCCCCCTAATGTGTGAGGTTAGAGGTGTATCTGCGATGGCCGAAATACATTATAATTCCCAGAAGTGGAGTGATGGAGACCCAACTAGAAGTGTTAGTTACTCATGAGAATATTATAATCCATAATGACTTGATACACATGGCTTCCAATCTGAATTACATTGTAGATCGATGTGGAAATATACCAAATAGTTGGTCATGGCCATGAATAGGAAATACAAAGTAGACAGATGTCGTAGGTTGTCATAGTCACGAACAAGACCTAGTGGAATCCAGTCTCAAAATTAATTTGAACATATTTGTATACAATGGAGTACAATATGATCTCCTATGATCACTAAATCCATATAGGTATTGTTCCAATGAAAGATAGAAACATAATAGGAATGTTGCTACTGTAAGCTAGAGGTCTTCTACACTATCCAACAAAGGTGAAATTCTACAACATGTGAATAGAGGAGTTGATGTCAAACACAATGAGACTTAAAGGCACTGAGTACATTCTTACAAGTGTGAATAATCGTGTTGAGGTAAAACACTTGAAGAATCCATCGATCGGGAGAGATTGATGTATTCCCAACTATCAATGGAGGGAGAACCTACCATTGATGATTGTAAGCCTCTAGGTACTCATAGGAATATAGGTCTTATTTCCATAATAGATGAGTTGAATTTGATGGAAGGAGACCTACCGAAAGGAGAGAACTAGGGAATCTCTCATTAGTTAGCATGAGGTACAAAGAAATATCTGGATGATTAGGAGGATCTTGGACGAATAGGATGTTCACGAACCAATGACTCTAATTTTCCCAATAAGGTGATATACAAGAGAAGGTGACTATGCAAGCCATAACTCGACTTCTAACCAAAAACTCTCCTCAGGGGTGCAAATCTGAAGAGGGGCACACCATGAGTTTGGGTGACCACACAAATGGGGATCCAGACCGGGGTGACCCAAGAGTGGCCAAGAGGTTTTGGTGATCTCAGAGTGACCTCCAAGGATTAGTGGGAGAATCCCAGTGCAGCCATGGAAGAAGGCACACTCACTTCATTCCCACAAAGAAGCAACCAGTAAGGGTGCAAAACCCAATTGGTGTGCCCTCCCTTCTGCCTTATAAAAATCAAAGGAAATGATTTGTTCCCTGAGAGAGTGGCTAGCTAATGAGATAATATTTCTCTCAGAGGTGGAATCATGGAAAATAGAGTCACCAGAAGACAACCATGAATGAAGGCGCAGTGGTTATTCTTCAAAAAACCCTAAAAATGAAATTGTCATGAATGTAAAATGTAAACTCAGAAAAGAAAACAACCAAGACACATAGCTTCTGAAGAAAAGGTAACAATGCTTTATTTTAGTCCTGGTTCACCTTATATACCAAGGGAACCATTTATTTTACATATATTTAATTCATCATCAAAAGGTGAAGAAGTGTTGTGCCTAGGTGATTGACTTTTGAGCCCTAGGTAGGCATTCCCCTAGGTGGCCTCCTTGGCTCAATTCCTCCCTGTTTAGATCTAGAAGCATCCTGGCTTCCATGAGAAGATGAAAAAACTTCTTGTGCAATACATCAGTTGTGATCCACTTTCCCTAAGCTGGCGTTTGGCCTTGGCGAGCTACCAGATATGAAGTGTAAGTCTGGTGTCTTGTAGAGCGACTTCGAGTGTCCAGTATAGTGTCTTTGGCTAATGGGAGTTGTAAATAGGGAATGTTGTCCACTGGATGAGTGATGGTGATTGGTTATTCCAAGAGGGAAGGCTCAAATAACTTTAAGTGATTTACATTAATGACATTGTGGATTCCCAATTGTGGTGGCAGATCCAACCTATATGCATTTTCTCCAATCTTGTCGAGTATTGTATATGGACCATATCTGATTGGCAGAAGCTTGTGATGGTGGCCTTTGAAGCACTTCTTATCCAAGTGTAACCAGGCTTGATCCTCTGGTTGAAAGGCCATGAAGGTTCTTTATTTGTCATGGTGCTACTTGGCATGATCTTGGGCTGCTTTGAGTGTTGATGTGACTGCATTGTGGCGTTGTGCAATTTTTTGGAGAAATTGTTGAGCTGACAGTTGTTCTTGTTGTTGATGGAAGGTACCTTGAGGAGCCCAAGTGAGTGGGAGCTCGGTTGGAGATGATGGTTGGAAGACCAAGAAGACTTCAAAAGGTGAAAAGCCTGTAGAAGAATTTGTTGCCTTGTTGTAGCTATGCTAGAATGTGTAAGTATTTGTCCCATTTTTTGTTGCGCCCAAAGTGAGTTCGGAGAGCATGCACCAAGACTCTATTGATAACCTCTGTTTGAGGATGGAATGCAGTAAAAAACTTGAGGTGGCACCCCAATAGCACCTAGATGGTCTTCCAAAATGTACTGAGGAAGTGAGAATCTCTGTCTGAGATGATACTGCTTGGGAGGCCAAAATGGGGCCAGACATGGTGGAAACAGAGTTCCGCTATTTGCGTTGTTGTAGTAGTCTTTGTGCATGGGATAAAAAGTGCCATTTTGTTGAAGCGACATACCACTACCCAGATTGCATCATGTTTCTTTTGGATTGTTGGAAGTCCACTTAGGAAGTCCATTGAGATTGACTCCCAAGGCTGAGAAGGAAGCAACAATGGTTGATACAACCCATGCTTCTTGTTGGATGGCTTGGATTGTGAGCATAAGGCATAAGCTCAGATAATTCTTTCAACTTGAGGTTGCATGGAAGGCCAATAAAAATGGCATTGCAGATGTTGGGTGGTGTTTTTGGTCCCGAAGTGGCCCCCATAGGCTAAAGCATTCACTTCCTTGATTAGCAAGAGGCGGTCTTCTGAGTGTGGAATGCATAGAAAATTCAAATTATATAGCCACCCATCCCAAATAGTGTATTCTAGGAAGGGGGTCTGATTGATCACCGTGGGGCTTTGCAAAGCTTCCCAAATCTCTCAAAATTTGGTGTCAGTAGCATATTGATCTTTCCATGTGTCATAAGTAGCACAACGTACTTCAAGAATGGAAAGAACTAGAGTGGGAGGTTGACTTAGCAAATCAACCATTTTATTAGAAGTTAATTTTGTGTATCTGATGACTAAGTGAAATTCTTGAATGTAGGAGGCCCATTTAAGGTGCCTTTGTTCCTGAATCTTCGATTGAGAGTTGATGAAAATTAAAGGGTGGTAGTCGGTATGCACAATGGTTTCTTTACCCAAAAAATAATGCCTCCATTGTTTGAGTGCTTGCACCATACTATAAAATTCCTTGTCATAGGTACTATAATTTTTCTTTTCCTTGGACAGGGTTTCATAGTGGTAAGAAATGGGGTGTCCTCCTTGTTTAAGTACAACACCAATAGCATATTGTTAGACATCAGACTCAATCTAAAAGGGTTGGGAGAGGTCTGGTAGATGTAAAATAGGGGATGAGAAGAGGGTGTCTTTTAGCTGAGAACAGTGAGTAGTTTCTTCTTTGGTCCAGATGAATGTATAAGAAGTATTTGAGAGATGATGCAAAGGTTGAGCAAGACTTGAAAAAGAGGGAATGAACTTACGATAGAAATTGATGCCACCCAAAAATATTTTCAACTCCTTAGCTGAAGAAGGTAGAGGCCATTGTTTCAATGCTTAGATGTGGGTTGGATATAGTTGAATACCCTCTGAGCTAACCACAAAGCTGAGATAGGGGACTAAATTTTGACCAAAATATCATTTCTTCTCTTTGACTTGCAACTTGTGTTCTTGGAGAATTTGGATAACTTGTCGAACATGTTGCATGTGAGTGTCCCATGTCCGAATGAAGATGAGAATGTCATCTAAGTAGATGACCACAAATTGAACCAAATGTTCTCTGGAGATGTCATTAATGAGCCTCATGAAAGTGGTTGGGGTATTGGGGAGACCGAAAGGCATGACTTTCCACTCAAAAAGACCAAATTTGGTCTTGAACGTTGTTTTCCAAACATCATCTGGGTTCATTCGAACTTGATGGTAGGCAGCTGTCAAATCCAATTTAGTAAACCACTTATCTCCTTAGAGGGTGTCAAGTAGTTCCTTAATCTAGGGAAGGGGGTAACGGTTTTTTATTGTGGCTTTGTTCAAGGCTCGGTAATCAGTGACAAGGCGCATTTCTGAGGTATCTCTTTTAGGGATGACAAAGGTGGTAGAAGCACAGGGAGAAGATGAAGGTTAGATGTGGCCAGAGTTGATCATGTCAGTCAGTTGTCTTTCCATTTCCTCTGTTTCTGTTGGGGCCAACTGGTAAGTAGGGGCATTAGGTAAGGCAGATCCGGGGATGAGATGAATAGAATGGTCAATGTGGTAGGAGGGGGGAAGTCCTTCCAGAGGTTGAAATACCTCTGCGAACATGTGGATGAGAGGAGTCGTAGTTTCAAGAACAATGTGTGTTGTATTGTTTGGTGTTATTGGGCGCACCAAACAGAGAGAGACACATTGGTTTAAGTGTACATGGGGGATTTTTTCTTTGGTAGAAGGGACTTTGGGTTTTGTTGCAGTTAAGATATAAGTGTGGCCTTCTTTGGTAGTTTTGTACTGGCGGGATTTGGCTAGATAGATAGAATTTCTTTGGGTTTGGTATGGGATACCGAGCAACAAATCCACACAATCCAAGGGAGAGACATCACAGAGGACAATATCTTTGAATTGGCCTATGGCAAAAGTGACCAGACAATGCTTGGAAATTAGGAGGCGAGGGCCATCCTTTTGGACCCATCCGAGTTTATAGGGTTGCGGATGTGGAGTGGTGACAATATTAAGGTGGTTGACAAGGGCTTGAGACACCAAATTTGTTTGGCTTCCATTGTCCATAATCAGTAAAGCCAAGGCGTTTTTTATTTGGCAGTTATGGGTGAAGAGGGGTTGGGTGGATGCGTTTGAATCTTCCTGGATCATTAGAATCAATAAGGGATCTAATTTTGTGGGATTTTATAGAGGAAATTCTTTGGTATCTTCTACTTGGTAAGGCGCAATGAGCTCAGTGAGTAGAGTTTTGTTGGTTTTTAGATTTTGGAGGATTCGACAATTTGATGAATTGTGTGAGGTAGTTTTATGGAATGAGCGCCACGGTGTCCTTGTAGTTGTATTGGGTGTGGGGTTTTGAGTCCGAGGAGGTGGAAAGTGGGCTGAGGGATGGGAGATGGATTATTGAGAGGCGTAGGGGTTGGTTTAAGGGTGAGACTAAGGAATACGACCTCTAGGAGCGACTTTCCTTTCTATAGCTAAAGATCTCTGAAATGTTTTATCTAAAGTTGGATTTTCAAACAACCCTACTTCTCAACGGAATTGAATTAATAAACCAGTCACAAATTTTAATATGAGTACCTCTTTTGTATCTAGAACATGAAGTAAGAGGCGCATCTTGCAGAAGAATGCTATGTAGCCTTGCACTCCTTGTGAAGGGAGTTGTCGAAGTTGGTGCCATTTGATCCACAAGGATTGCACATACCCAGGTGGGTAGAAGTGATTTCTCAAAGATTCGGAAAGTCAAGCCCAGGTTTTGATGGGTTGCGAAGTAGAGGATTTTGGCGCATCCCCAATCTTTATCACAAATGTGGTCTTCTCTTGCTCTATATCCCACCAAGCTTGTGCTAGTCCTTCTAATTACAAGGCAAAAATCTAGATTTTTCTTTCCTCGATAAGGCCTGGACATGTATTGAAATAGGTGGACAGGATAAGGATCCAAGAATCCACCATTTCACCATTTATTTTCCCAGCAAACTTGGGTAGTTGGATTCGAGTGTCTAACCGGATTGGATATGGATTTTTTTGTTGTTTCATTCTGAGCAGCTCATTGAGGATGGAAACAATATCTTGGACGAGATTTGATGTGTTGGAATCTGAGTCGACTACCAAAGGATCTTTGCATGGAGGAATTGTCAAGCCAGTTGAAGAGAAAAGGCACCCCTAGGTTGCAATGCTAAACAAAAGAATATGTTTTGAGAACAAAGGACTCAAAACCCTGAGGGAACAGAGCTTTAACTGGTCTAGAGGGAGAGATCTATATTGTTTTAGATCTATGGAGCTCCTCTATGTGGCAATGGATATGTGTGTGCCTGTAATGCCCCATATTTTGACCTTTGGTAGTTAGAACATTGTTGTTTACTAATCTTAATAATTCAAAGTTTAGCATTTGTTTGGAGTCAGTTAGACTTGGTTAGACATT
>SNQJ01S0063932.1:8148-21940 GCA_010110895.2 Picea sitchensis | reverse complement strand
ATTAAATTTAATTATTACAAATTTACATACATTTTAAGCATTTTTTTTCTAAGTAACTAATTCTTGCACAGTATTATTTACTGAACTTGTTATAAATATTAAAATTTTACAAGACTTTTTCAAAAACACCCTATTTAACATAGTTTGATCAAAATTAATTTATGAGATTTTGTAATTTATTTAATTAAATTTAATTATTACAAATTTTCATACATTTTAAGCATATTTATTTTTCTAAATAACTAATTAGTTTACAGTATTTGTTATACATATTAAAATTTTACAAAACTTTAAAAAAAAACCCTATTTAATATAGTTTTTGTTGTTTTATTTTGTATATTTATTTTAATTATTCTTATTTAAAACAAAATATATAAAAATGATGATTTACTTAAACACATTATTATCATTTTTTTTTCAGAAATTAAACATGATTTAGAGAGTGTATTTCAATTTAATTTAAATAAAATGATTTTTATTTTCTATCAAATTTTAATTATAAAATTTAATATAATATTAAAACATAATAATACTAATTCTATCTAATGAGGATAAGTCAAAGGTTATCAACAAAGGTTATCAACATGTTATATATTTTAATGTGTCTATTCACTAAACATTATTTTCATTGTTGTGCATAGAAAAGTTAAAAAAACTTTACATTCAAAAAAATGTGTTATCAACATGTTATATATTTCAATGTGTCCATTCACCAAACATTATTTTCATTGTTGTGCATAGAAAAGTAAAAAAAACTTTACATTCAAAGAAATGTGTAAAAGGTAAAATGAGTAAACTAAAATGAAATAAACAAGTTAAAATAGTAGAAAAACTTCTTATACTTTCCTTTTGATATTTTTATTTGATAATTCTATGTAGCTTAATGTAAGAAAATAGTAGCTTTGATAAATGTGTCATACATCAACCATATTACAAATAAGAAATAATCATGAATTTATTTTGTAATAAAACTTAAACACTTAGGAATCATGACAGTGCCCTCATATCTAGTGTCATCTCATTGCGAATCATGTTCACTAGATCCATACTACTATTTCAAACATGACATAGAGTTTACAATTTGAGTCAAAGAAATATGTCAAAGGTAAGATAAGTATGTTAAATTGTGACAACAAATTAAAAAAAAATATAAATACTAAAATTTACCTATGTAAATATTTAGTGGTGTTGGTTGACGGAAGTTTAATTAAAAAACTTGTTGGTGAGTAAGCTTGATTGTAAGATACCTTGCTCCATGGATGTTTTCTTGACAGGTCATCATGATTTTACCACTTAAATCTAGTATGTTATCAAATTAACACATAACACTAGTAAAAGAGCAAGGAAGAGTGGAAGAGTATAAACTCTAGCCACCAAAAACTCTATATGCCATTAGAGTTGAGTTCTAGAGCCAAAGCCACCGAGAGATCAATTTGTGGAGTCGGTCCACCTGAGTAGAATCCAAACTCTATGCACATAACAAGTTCATGGAGGTGGAGCCACAAGCACTCCTAATTGCATCAAAGAAAAGGAGGAAAACGTGGTTGAATCCGGTCATTGTCATTTGCCCACCGAGAAGAGCTCCTAAGGAAACCGGTTGGGATGGGAGGTTTATTATTTTTTGGTTAATGAGATATAATATGTTTTGAAAAGAAAATATATATATTAAAAAATATATTTTTATATTTTTTTTAAAGAAAAGGTATGGAATAAAATATTTTTTAAATGGAAAATACATATTTTGTAGAGTCACAATATAGTTTGTTTTAAACCTTATTTAAGTGGGTGGAGTGTTTAAATTTTTTTTATGCAAAGTTGAATACTCACATAGTTTGGAGCATAAATATATTTTTCAAAAAATTAAATTGACTTTTGAAGTGAAAAATCAAATTGATATTTGAAGAGGGAGTCATTGTCTAGAGAACTAATGACAAAGAACACAAATGTTAAATTTGAGGTTGAAAAAAAAAATAATGGTAAAAATAACTTCGAATTGTGGAAACTTAAAATGTGATATTTAAGAGAGATGATGGTGGAGTCACAATGAAAAGAAAAAAAAATTATTTACTTTGGATAGGCATGCATACCCCTCGTTAATTGAGTCATCTATGAAAATTCTAGACAAATTTTGACAGAATGAAGATGTGGGGGGGCATGTATGTTGGGTTAATATTGACTAGATGAAAGAGTCAACGAGTTGAATATGTTGAATATGTTTTTAGGTCAAATCACATGGCTTTTCGGGTCCATGTTTTTTGGGTAGATTGTTGTATTGTGTCCATGGATTGCATGTAATTGATCCAGGTGGATATCGGTTGTCACCCACCTATTCCAATTGGCTCAAAACAGTTTCTTGAAAATTTACTATTTTTAGCAGTTTTTCAGTTCATAAATTTCCGGGGCCATTTTGAGGGCCTAAACGACACTTTCTCATG
This sequence comes from Picea sitchensis, assembly GCA_010110895.2. Classification (NCBI taxonomy): domain Eukaryota; kingdom Viridiplantae; phylum Streptophyta; class Pinopsida; order Pinales; family Pinaceae; genus Picea; species Picea sitchensis. The sequence goes on along the minus strand of SNQJ01S0063932.1, from coordinate 19,505 downwards.
ATAGAGAACCTCAATGTTACTTCAAATATTTAATTGAACCCCCAAAATGAATCTCCTCGTCTATACCTTTCCAATGAGCTATTGTGCGCCCCAAATGAAGATCGTATGCCAAACTTACATCATTGGAAAGTTGATACACCAAACTACCCAAAATGGGGTCCACAAAACTGTTGGATTTTCATATTCCAAGGTTAGGGTTTTGGATTTTATTTATATTAAAGATGCCTTTGGAGCCTCATTGTAACAATCATATTCTTGTGAATGTGAATAGTTGTCACATCTCTTCTCAAAGATAAGATGCCACCATTCTAGTGAGTCTTTCACTATGTATTTCTACAGTTTTGTACATTTTGCCCATTAATATAAATTGTGTATTAATGTATCTCTCTGTCTATGGTTATATCTATGATATATCTCTGTTATATTATTGGATATTTGATATATCTGTACATTTCTTGATTATATCTCCTGTCTCATTTTGTGTCGAAAAGAATCTAGATCAGTGGTATCAGAGAAGATTGTTCTTAGTTGTTTTTCAGTTCATGTCCCCGACGAGGTCTGAGTATAGAAAGTTGGCTCTCGATCTTATCTCTCTTCAGGAAAATTTCTCTCGCACGCCCAAGAAACCCACCATGGCAGAAGAAAATAAAAACGATGAAGAAAAACATTCTATTAATTTGTTGCTTGAGAAAGCTCTCTTGCGACAGAGGGACGAAATGATGGAGAATTTTGCCCAAATAATTCAACACCTACTGATAACAAAATGCGCATTTTCATCAAGCGACCACTTTGGAAGCACCTCTCTTTTCAAGGTACAAGTTAATTTTTATAATCTCGTATTTGAAGGATAGATAAATGTAGATGCCCTAGAAAAATGGTTAAATCTTCTAGAAGGTTATTTTTCTGTTCAGAATTTCTATGATAGGGAAAAGATCACCTTCACATTCATTAAGGCTCTCCCCCATGTCAAACATTGGTGGGAAATGTATTGGGAGAAAAGTTCCATAGAGGAGATTGGAATATATGGAGCTAAGCCCACTTGGTTTTTTTTGTGGATGTGGTCAAGGAACAATATTACCATGTTGGTAACTATGATGACCAATACATGAGATGGACCACACTGAGACAAGAGAGGAGCCAAACAGTGTCAAAGTTCACAAATAATTTGCATACCTTATGCACTAGGCTGGGTATCAAAGACTTTGAGCGACATCTAGTTCTAAAATATCATGGGACTTTGTATAGGTACATCCAAACCAAAATGAATTTCCTGGACATCTCATCACTAGGAGTTGCCTATCGATATGTTGTCAAAATCGAGCAGAAATTTAGGCACCAGAACAAACAAGAGTTTGTTCTGCAAATCCACAACAACCAAAGTATGATAAAGATGGTCCTAACAAATAGCCTTCCGAAAACTTGTCCAAGCCATAGGAAAATAAGGGTAACGGAAAGACGAAAAAAGGACACTGAAAAGTGGTGCGATTTCCACAAAAAAAAACTAGCACAACACTGATGAATGTCGCTCAAAACAATCATTGGTGGATGATATCAAAGAAAAGGAGATGAACCTTGATTCAGGATCTGGTTCATAAAATGATGGAAGAAAACAAATCATCGACGCAGACTCCACTACTACTATCAGGACTGCAAAAATTCAACCAAAAGAACCAAAAGATCCTGAAGAGGGGGAGCACCTTGTTCATTCATAGATGTGGGTGAAGGGGACCCCGCTACATTTTATTGTTGATAACGGAAGCCAAAAGAACCTCATCTCAGTAGAGGTTTTCAAGTAGTTGAGATTGTCGACAACACCACACCTGCAACCATACAACATCAGGTGGATTCTCCATGGAAGAGATATCTGTGTTAGCCAACAGTGTCGATTGTCATATGTCATCCATCCTTTCAAGGATGAGGTATTATGTGATGTTTCCCCATTGGATGTTTGTGACATTTTTTTGGGCCAAACATATATGTGGAAGCACCATGTTATTTATGATCCCCAACCTCGTAGTGTCATTGTTACTCTGGGGGATCATCTCTATAGGATAGCATATTTAGTTCCAAATATTGTTCTACCTAAACAGTGTTGCAAGGTAGTATCTCATACTACAAAATTTAGCTTCTTCACAATCTGTTCAAAAGGTGAACAAAAGGACACCGCAACCACTACAACCTAAGTCCAAGCACATTATATCCAGTAGAAACGGGTCTACAAGATTGAATAAAAGTTAAAATATTCCTTCTGCACATAGTTATATCATCAGGATCTCGAAAAACTCCCACAAACGAAGCAACGCAACGTCTCCAACAAGACAAGCAGCTCACCAAGATTCAGATTCAGCAAATGATTTCCCCTCTCCCTCGAGAACTCAACGTAATGGAGACCATTTTTTCTAAAGAGGGAGGATTGATCCATGTGGATATTGGTGGCCACCCACCTATTCCAACTAGCTCAAAATAGTTTGTTGGAAATTTACCTTTTTAGCAGTTTTTTGGTTCCTAAATTTTTGGGGCCTTTTGAGGGCATAAACAACATTATTTTTCAATCATGCAACTCAATGATATTATAAGGCTCTATATCCCCCAAAATTAATCTCCTATTTTATACCTTTCCAACGAGCTATCGTTCTCCCCAAATGGAGATCGTAAGCCAAACTTACGCCCACAAGAAGTTGATACACCAGGATACCCAAAACAGGGTCCACTAAACTGTTGGATTTTCATCTTCTAGGTTTAGGGTTTTGGATTTTATTTATGTTAAAAAGGACTTTGGAGCCTCATTTTAAAAATCATATTCTTCCAAATGTGAGTAGTCGTCACATCTCTTCTCAGAGATAAGTTGCCACCATTCTAGCGAGTCTTTCACTCTATATTTCTACAATTTTGTACATTTTTCTCATTTATAGAAATTGTGTATTACTGTATCTATGTGTTCATGATTATATATTTGTTTTATTATTGGATATTTTATAAATATTTGTACATTTCCTGATTATATCCCTGCTCTCATTTTGTGCCGAAAATAATCCAAATCAGTAATGAAGTCTATAAAAAAATTGGTGAACTTCATTGTATATGGGCTTGGAGGTGAGAGGTGAATGATTATTTAGTTAGATTGACTAGATTGATTCAAGGGAATGTTCATGTCAAGGTGGAGAATTGATAATACATTGTAAGGTACCTAGAGATGAGAGGAAAAGGTTCACTTGGCCCAACTTTTTCATATTTGGCCAAGGTTTTGAATGAAAAGTTTGAGGTGGAGCATAAGGTATATAGGTTAGAAAGGTGGCTTTGTAGAAATACTAATGAGATTTGTAGTGAAATGACCATTTGTAGGTCAATCAATTGTTTGAGAATATATGATGGAGGTAGGTTCATATTCATGGAATTTCAAGGAAGGTGGGATAGAAGTGACATGTTCAGTTATGTGAAGTTATATAGTAAATCGGTCACCATCGGTTGCAAAAGACTGAACGATTCTGGAAGAGGTATGAAAAGGTCATTTGGTGATTACTCAAATGTGAAAATATTTTCTTGTGATGATTTTTCTTTTATCGTCATTCTAAGTAGGACCTAGATCAAACAGGTAGATCTTTTTTAATTATGGTGATAGTGTTAAGTGATGTATATTGTGGGATCCTACTGCTCACATAATCATCATTGACATAGATGTAGTGTTTGATGAATATTATTTCATAAAATCAAACATAGTAAAAGATGAAAGGTACAAAGAATGACTGGTAGCAGAAGGCTATTTGGAAGGTATTGATTTCTATGAAAGTTTCTCATTAGTTGTTAAGCTTGTTTCTATTCATGTTGTGTTAGCACTAGTTGTGTCACTTGATATTGAGTTAGTGCAACTAGATGTTAAAATTGTTTTACATAGAATTTTGGATAAGGAGATGTATATGGAACAACCAAAAATTCAATTCAATATCACAACATAAAATTTGTTTGTAAACTTGAGGAATTCATTTTATGGCCTAAAGCATGCTGGGAAAATTGTACAAGAAGTTGATTCCTTCATGGTAAGAATTTTTTTTTACAATAAGTGAGTAAAACTATTCTATTTATGGTATATTCATTATCTTGGTATACTGTGTTATGGTTGTCATAAGCATAAGAATATTTGAGATCAACAAGTTGGTTCAGTTGGTTAGGATGTTTGAAATGAAGGATCTATGAGTAGAGAAACAAATCTTGGGAATGGAAATACACATACACGGGAAAGATGTTAGGATTTTTTTATCACAACAAAAGTATGTGGTGAAGATACTCAAGAAATTTGGTATGAATAATGTGAAACTGGTAAATATTCCTTTGGCTTTCCATTGTTATATTTCTTAAGTTTTATGTCCTATTAATGAAGAATAAAAGGGTTATATGTCTCATGTATCGTATACTAGTAGGAAGTTTGATGTATGCGATGAAGTGGTCAGTATTTCACATGCAATTGGTGTTGTCAATAGACACATGGAAAATCTAGGTGAATAGCATGGAAATGGGTGTTGATGTTTGTGATGGGAATGTTTAGGTATTTCACATGCACTTGGTGTTGTTAGTGGACACATGTAAAAACTAGGAGAAGAGCAGGGAAATGGGTGCTTCAATACCTTAGAAGCACATAAGCACAAGTATCACCTATAGTGGTTGCATTTATTTAGTCTGTGGTTATGATTCATGAGATTTAGAAAAGAGGAGACCTACCTCAGGCTATGTCTTGCAAGATTGAAAGGATCTATTGGGTAAGTTTGGACAAGTACATGATAAGGTTTTATGTGGCGATCGAAGCATTGTGCATTTGACTAACAGTCCAATGTATAAAAATGGGGCAATGCATAATTTTTCAAGATAGGTTACTCATGGAGGAGGAATGGTTCATACTGGAGAAAATCGTGAAGACATGTTCACGTAACAAGTATTGTTAGAGAATTTTCAAAGTTGTGATGGTGTTTGGATTCTTTTGCCTTGCAAAAGAGGTGATGAATGGGATTGGGATAGGTATCAGGTAAATTGTTGTCAAGGTGGAGATTGTTAAATTATGACAACAAATTAAAATAAATTGTCAATACTAAAATTTACCTATGTAAATATTTATTGGTCTTGGTTTACTAAACTGGTGGAAGTTTATATAATGGATTGTAGTTCTTGTAACTATGTAAATGGTTCCAAGATATATATAAATCTATGAAGCTTGAGAAATGTACTAGAACTGGTGGGTAGGCCCGATTCTAATATTATATTGAATAATAGAGATATTGATACATTGTCCCATGGATGTTTCCTTCACATGCCATCAGGGTTCTACCATGTAAATCTGATGTGTTATATAAATTATTGTTTTGTCTATATTGTCATATTTCTTGCATTTAATTATTGTTTCAAGCTCTAAATTTCAACACAGTAAGCTAAAACAAAATAAAATCTATCTAACTTTCGGGTGAGTGAAAGAATTTCAAGACTAAAAAAGTGGCAAGAGGGTCAACAAGAACCCACACTTGCATGAATGTGTGTTCCTAAACCTATATGTTTAGAAGTGGTCGAACATCCATGATTCTTTCCATGTAATTTTAGTTGTAGGAACACGTGTGTATTCCTAAGAATATGTGTGTGTTCCTAAGAATGCGTGCATGTTCCTAGGAACACATGCATGTTCCTTATGTTAAACTTTTTTAAAGGGGCGTGAGCGCGATTTTTGCTTATTATGCACAAATTACGCTCCCATTTTGACTCTCATGAGCAAAGAGAGAGGATCTAGAGAGGAGAAACGAAGGGAGGATCTTTCCACCCTGTCCAAGCATGTTTGATTTATCTTATTTTTAACCCAATTTATTCATTTCCAATTTATTCTTTTTCTCCCAAGAATCTAAATTAAAAAAAATATGTAATTTTATATTTTAATTAAAAAACCAACCTAATTTACATACCATGGATTTTAAATTGCAGCATATATAGTATAATGGAACCCCAAGAAAATGTAAACTGATCAAAAGAAAACCAATAAGATAAAAAACCCAACCCACCGTAACCACCCAATGTAAACACTCAAATTGATGTGGGGTTGGTTATATTAAAAACCCTTGAGGAATAATTAAGGGACACTAGAGAGCCTAGAATAGTCTCCTTGAACACTTATTTGGATATCATCCTGAATTCCATTGCAAGTGACCAAGGGAAATTGACCTCTATTTCTGATTATAGGAAAATAATGTATGAGTACTATAACATTGGTTTGGACAAAAACCAAGTCAAAGAACCGGTAATTTCAAAACAACAAATATTGTCTATTTTTAGGGATCCTAGAAATGGACAAGAACTAACATTGACCAAGAAACACATCTCCATTGACTGGTGCATCCATCCCCAAATTAGTCAAAATTGGATAGATATGCGGTATATGGTTTTTTATAAACCTCCCTGAAATAACAAGGAGATTCCCTTATATTTTATGAGAAAATTATGGGTTGAGTTTATTTTGGGTAAGCATGTAAACTACTTTGACATTGGTGAATTTCAGGGGTGGTTCGAGGGTTCACACAGGTCTGAGAGAATGCCAGTTGTGACCCCATGTTAGGTCCTCATCCCCCCAGGTGAAGAACCGACCCCGCTACCCAACATCCTGCTATTGCAAAGAGCTTGCAATAGGTACAACTAGACATTTTATCATTGAATTTTAGCCTAGTCAAACACAATAGCTTTGTTTCACTATCTCGACAGGAGGTGTCTACCAGTGACATTGATAGAGGGGTTGTAGCTTCAACATGTGTAGAAGAGTACAGTGAGGAGAGGGCACATGGACATAAAAGTCATCCATGTGAACCTCACATATGCTCGAGATTCGGGTAGACATGTTATGGGTCTATAGATCCCAGTGGAAAACATAGCTTCATTGAGGAGGTTAGTATCTTAACCTTCTCTATTTTCTTCATCGTTATATATTTATTTTTTATTTTGTGTGTTTATATCAATATTTTAATGTATGTTCTTTTGAATTTGTTACGTCTGAGAAGTATACCCTCTACGTCGATGGATGCATCAATTCCTAGCCCCACCACTAATGCAACAGTAAAGGAAACATGTTCATTGGGTGCACCCCACACACAGGTATGTATCACATTTGATAAATTCACCATAGTCATTTATTTGTTTTATGGCATCCTCAAATTTTTAATGCTCTCATGTTTCTACAAGATTTGGGACTAGGTGATGTCGAGGAATGTTCATATGGGATGGAAAAGTTACCTACGTCATGGTTATCATTGTAGCGTTAAATATCGTATAATTCTCAAATTGTTTTTGTTTATGTTTCTGAATTTTACTATTTGGTACTAATAGTTCAATTTTATTAATATGTATGCAGGATTCTAATATATTTGCTAGCTATAGTACTATTGTACTCCCTAGGCACTTTGGTGTTTTTTCTAGGTTACCTTTCTTTAGCCCTAGGGAGTTGCAATCACTTGCACATCCCGTGAGGGTCTATCACATCCCACCCTCAACATCAATATTATTTCATGCATCCTTAGTGGATTCACATGCAGGGCACCCATTTGCACCACCTGTATTCCATCCACCATCGCCACCATTTCCATCGACCCCATCGACCAAGACTACCAAAATAGAGGTTGTCTCATAGCAGTTTGTACAACCTAGTGCTCCATCTGCTAGTGAATCTCCATCGAGGCCTGGGATATTCATGGTGAGATAATGCATTGATGATAATTTTTTATGTTTCATGAATTTGATTTTACACATATTTGTTTAATTTTCTTGACTTGATCCTTGCAACCGATGCAGGGCGGCATCACAGAGAGATTGGGGTTTTGGAGGAGGGTAACACCCTCATGAATGAAAACAACATTTGCGATGAGTTTTCTTAGGTTAAATTACAAAGTTTCATTGTGTATGTCTATTAATTCATTGAATAAAAAAAATTATAACACTTTTTATTCTTTGTGTAGTCTCTTGAGCATCGAAGCAAGCCTAGGCCTAGAACCTCTCGAGGTGCTTCCTCGAGAAAGAGAATAAAGATATATTTCCAGGATTCTCATGAGGGTGGCGAGGATGGAAGTGGTCAATGATTGACCAACTACTTCCATTTTGTATCTAGGCCACCACATGGATGTTTTTGATGTTAGGGAACTTGTTGTTGATTTGTATATTTGGCACGAGTTGTCATTTTGTAAAAAAAAGTAAAATTTAGACGATGTTGAATATATATATATATTTCATGGCACATTTTTTATGAATCTCATTGTTTATGAATTTTATGTTGATGAATATATGAATTTCAAAGTGTTTGAATTCAAAAGTGTATGAATTTTGTGTGTATTAATCCCTTGATTTTGTTCTAAAGTGATTATAAATACTTGCATTATGCATTAAGGAATATATTATGGTGGAAAATATTGCTAAGCTATAAATCGATAAGCAATTAGTGGTTCTCACGTAGCATTGCTTGCTAATAAACCATGTATCTCTACATCATCGATAGATCATTCCTTCTAATTTGTTTGCATGAATGTTTTGGATATCCATATTCTAAATCACAACCAACAATATGGACTACCTATTGAATTATCTTCATCTAAATCCAATGAGAAACCACTCTCAAATAGTGGTCACTTGAAAATATTGTGACCTAAAAAATGGCATAGTACAATAATTTAATATATAAATAAATTTTCTCATTTATCTTCTACATAATTGTAAATCACTTAACAATATCAGTTCAATGTTATGTTAAATTAACCTCCATATCTAGTACTAGAATTACTCAATTACAAAGATGACATAATATAAAATTCAATTATGAAAGTACACAACATTTGGACAACCCAAACACTTCAAATATATTTAGAATATAAAGTACATGCACCTACCAATATATTATCAGGGGTTGTTAGAAGTCAAGCTCTTCAAACCCTAGTGATGGAAACCATAATATAATGTTAGCCAATACATCACTCCATTATAGATCATCAACAAGGTAGCATACACAATGGTACGTCCTTTTTGTAACCTACATTTGTATCCCACACTTGTACAAGATCAAATCCCTTTATCTTCTCGATAACAAGCACATTAAGTAGCAGTAGGGGTTTCAAATTCCACAAAACCTTAACTTATTCTCTTACCATATCTACATGAGAAAAGTATTTATTTTCTCCAATAGGTATAAGTCCTAGTATTCCTAATCTCCTTAGGAAAAAACCTTGACCCTAGGCTTCCCTTGACATTCCTTTAAGAATCCTAGTTGTTAGTTTCTTAGTTGATTCAATTCATAATTTGACCATTTCCTAGGGCACACACATTATTCCCCTTTTTATATGCATGACACATATAAAATAATTTGATTTATGTGTAACCCTTCATAAATACCCAAATGACTATTCAATGACTCATTAATGCACTCATGTTTGTTTAGATTCTGTAGTGGGTATATGTAAATTTTGTTAAACCCATCAATTATTAATAACATTTATTGAGTCTTCCATGATGTCCACTAAACTTATTGACTTTTATCAATAGAATGAAAGAGTTCACATGGAAACTAGATCTTAGAATGGGTATCATTTTCCACATACAAATAAAGGTTTTGAGGTTACATTTCATGACACACTATAGAAAACAATGCTATGCTACCAAAATTCCTCCAGGGAGACTTGAAGCCATTATTATTTTACCTTCACCATATATGAGATTTTATTGCACATTCCTACCCAATTTTTTTGTTAGATGACACAAGGAGACAAAGGACCCTCCAAACCCCAATCTCACAAACCTGTTGATGCAATACCATTGCCATTCCTTTCCATGCCATGCCATTGTGATTCCATTTTCATGCCTTGCCAATCCATTTCATGGCATGCCATTTTCATTTCCATGTCGTTTCCATGCCTTTCCAAGCCATGGAAAGCCATTCCATTCCATGTTATTTCTATGCCATACCATTTCCATGCCTCTCCTTTCCTTTCCTTTCTATGCGATGCCATGCCTTGTCATGTCATTCCTTGCATTTCCTTGCCATCCCATTCCTTTCCTTGTCATGACTTTCCATGCCATTTGTTTCCTTTACATGTCATGTCATGGCTTGTATTCCATTTTCACACCTTGCCACGTCATTCCATGCCTTGCCTTGCGATGCCATGTCATGCATTGCATTTCCATGCAATGTCATGCCATGCCATGCCTTTCCTTGCCTTTCCATGCCATGCCATGCCATGAATTGCATTGCCTTTCCTTTCCATGCCATGCCTTACATGTCCATGCCGTGACTTGTCATGCCATTCCTTTCCATGTCATTCCTTTCCATCCCTATTATCCCCTATCCTAGGGATAACTAAGTAGATTATGTCTTGAGGGCCACAGGTCCTAGACATGGAGTACCAAGAGCCATATTGACTTGAGCCTAGCCCTGGAGGGCCCATCTTTCTTCTTCAACGCCTCCACCTTGTCAGCAACAACAACATCCATCCCATCAGCCTAGTCCTTCAACAACAATGGGTCACTAGTACATATGACCAAATTTGCGATGGTTTTTCGTTGATATTGCCACACTTATCCGTCGCAATTTCCATGAAAGTTGAGATTTTTTTTCGTTAGAATAATTTCGTTGCTATATCCATGATCCAAGTGTGCGTGGAAGCATTGATGAAATACGCGCTCCACGTGTCACCACCTTCAAGATCGGTTAACCCTATGAATCGTCGCAATTACGATGAAATTACGTTGCAATAATAACGAAGAAGTGTGGAAATTACGACGAAGATTTGTCGCAATTGCGATGAAACTTTATGCCAAGCCAATAACTTATGACGTTGATGTTGAATGTGAAATGCAAAACTGTCGCCACTTGTGATGAAAATCTGTGGCAATACCGATGAAAATATATCTCAAGACGAAAATTACGACGCAGATTTTGTATGTGCGATGAAAATTTGTGGCAAATTGTGATGACCTTTCATCACTATTGTGACAAGTGTGGTAAAATACAAAATTTGTTTCCGACGAACTATTGTCAATATTGTGATGATGGATTTAAGTTTAAAAAAAATAAAATTACAAGAGATATGGTATTACCATATTACATTGTAATATGGTATACCATATTGTATGCCATATTACAATGTAATATGGTAATGCCATATTACATTGTAATATGGCATTACTATTACACTGTAATATTGTAATATTCTAATATATTGTAATATATATATCCCCTACAAATAATCAAGGAACTAATCAACCAAATATTGGAAGCATGTGTTGTCATGAAGTTGGATTAGAAGTAAGGATACCAATATGACAATATACACAAAGAATAATTTGGAATATTACTTTAAAAAAAA
>SNQJ01S0063931.1:21884-53814 GCA_010110895.2 Picea sitchensis | reverse complement strand
GTGGGGAGGTGTGATCCGAAATCGGATCCAGAAGCCTGAGAGGGCTTGAAAAATGCTCAAAAATGAAAGTGCTTGGAATGTGACGAAACCTATGCCATTGCGTCTGTCTCATCTTCTTGATTCCGGTGGTATATTTACTTTGTCAAATGGGCTCCGTATGGAGAAGATATCGCATTCTGTCCGAAAAGTCAAACAGGTAAAAAAAGGGGATGATTGTACAGTCCGTACAGTCCATGTGTCATGCTGACTGTGCAGACCGTACGGTCCGTACAACTGACGTGGCAAACCCAGAAGGTGACATGTGGAAGCTCCAAGAGGCGACACGTGTCAGGTAGATTTGGACGTACGGACAACCAGTTGGGCCAATCCAAAGGTGAGACGTGTCACCACTGTAAGGGTGACACGTGGCACGGATGACATCAACAGTTGACGTGGCAGAATGACGGGACAGTACGGAAGCTGACGCGGCAGGTTGATGTGGCAGTACAACAGTTTGACGTGGCATGACCGTACGATGACATGGAAACATCTGGTTGGTTGTTGAAGGCGAATGATATTGTGACATGTGGCATTTTGTTGATCAATGATTGGGTGCCACATGGCCCAATCATGGGCTGCCACGTGGCACCTCGGGTATTGGTCCATTTGGTTTAATAATAAAAAAAAAATTATGGGTCTGTGGGGTTCGACCCCCGGACCTCTCCCCACCGTGTAAATATTTTGCATAGTCCGAGCTGCCAACGCGCCACCGTATTAATTCTTAATATATATCGTTTTCATATTTATTTAAATTTGACATATTGTATATTGGCGCGGGGGGGTCAGGCCGGGGCTTAGCCCCGACCCGTGGTCATATCCATTGTTGTGTGACCGTAAACATATCGCGCGGGGTTTTATATGTATAGTACGCGGTTTTATGGTGTGCCATGTGACCCTATACGGAGAGCGCGAAGATTTTATGCAAACGGTTGGCACGGTTGGTACTTGGCGCTTGGCCATTGGCCCGTTGAACATTAGCCCTTTTCGTTTAAGAGCGCGGTCATATTATGCCACCATATGCCCAGGTGCCTAGGCAGTTAGGGGCTGGCGCGCCCTTAACCGTCCTACGGTTTGCATCGTTGGCACGGTTGCACCCGATGTTGGGTTTTCACGCAACTTATTGCATGTGAGTCGGGTTCAATGGAGAAGGGTGCGTTTTGTAGAACCAGTGACAGCAAGCTTGAAGGGGAAAACTTCCAAAAGGCCTAACTTCTTCGTTTTTCGACTGATTGAGGTGCCGAAAGAGCCCATATAGGGGTTTTTGGACGCTCTGAAGCCATTGGAGCAGTCAGAGTAGAGTTATACTGGAGGGAAACCAAGATAAAACCATTTTGATGCAGAGAATCTTTTGAGGAGGAGACATTGTCGGACCATTTCTGGGAGCTCCGGACATCCGTTTTGCGTACCATTTTCTTTGAATGGTTCTAGAGATCTGGAAGAACATGACCAGATTAGTCTTGTAGCCATTTGGCATTGCAGCGATGTACTTTTGATCTTTTGAGCAGAAATAAAGAAGCCTCCCCCACAGAGACAAAGGCTCGGAGACGTAGGCAAAGGTGTGCCGAACTTGTTGGAAAGTTAATCATGCCTTCATAAATGAAAAAGATTGTTGGAGATTGAAATCTAGGAATGTATATTTCTAAGTAGGTGACAAAAATACTACCTTCTTTCCTTGAAATAATGCTTATTTGCTCAAAGATGATCACAAGTCATTTTCTTATATTACCAATGGGTGCAATTTAAATTAGCATTAATTTAACCCAAGGTATAAAGTTATTTAAATAAATAAAAGTTTAAAAAAAAATACCATAACACAAAAAATGATTTATTTTCATTTGTTTTCCTTTCATTGCTCGAGTTGTTTGTTTTATTTTTATTGTTTTATGTTTCCTTTGATTTTGCTTTTGTCCATAATCGCATGCCTCGTTTTCTTGACTTAAAGGGAAAAAATAATTTATAGCTCATTAATTGCTTGGCTTATTATTTGCCAGTGAAGCTAAAAGCTCTTGATACTATGACATTGACATACTTGTCATTCCCTCATGTTATTATATTCAAGATCTTACATTGTTATGTCCCTGCCATAGCAGTGACATTATGTTTTGGGCAATTTCAATTATTTTGGTTCACGATTTCCAAGGCATTTAAACATGGTTTAAGGTAAATTTTCCTTCCCTAACATTGGCATTGGGTACATGAGCTAGGGGGTGGTGACGGGATGTCGTCACCCCAGTAATGTTGTGCGTTAATGATTGTCTGACATTCCATTCCCCTATATTTCTTAATACACAATGAGTATATGTGTTTACCTTCAGAAAAAATTGGGAATTTCGAATAATACTTTGTGTCGGCCCCCATTAATGCTTTGAATTCGTGTTTGGTCTAAAAAATTGATGAGGGTTCCTCACAACAGGTGACATACCATATTGAGGACCAACGATAGCCAGTGGAGTATGTTGTGTTCACTGCCTTTTCCCATCACCTATGTATATTAATCGGGAGGTCTGGTTGGCAGAGGGGTTCCTCAGAACAGGAAGGTGGAGTATGCATCTTTGTAGTTGCAGTAACTTAGACTTGTAAGTTTTTGGTTTCATTTTTTGTTTTGTTCGAACTACAATATACAAGGTTTGCAGGGTTTTGGTTTATAGATTTGTTGACGGGAAAATTTGACATGCCGTCAACTGGAAGAATAGATCCAATCTAGGGTTGTCTAAATAACCCAATTCATTTGGTGTAACCTATTCTGATGGGTTTAATGGCTCCATTAGCCAACTAGGGTCCTAAAGATAGAAAACCATTAGCCAACTAGGGTCCTAAAGATAGAAAATGAAATAAAGTAACTAAAGAAAAGATTCTAACAAACGACATAATAATTACAAATATTTATCTAAGAATGCGAATATACAAATGATTATGAACATTTTATATATAGTTTACAAGGTTTGTACATGCAAATCTTGTAAAATGATTGTTTGATAAAGTTTCTTTGAATCAAATATGAACAATACTTCTTTTTCGATTTTTTTTAAATATATTAAACAAATAAATACCAAATGAATAATGATTGAAACAATGACACAAAATAGTCAAAGCTAATTAATGTAATCATCGCTTCATTCATAAACAACTTAACTAAATAACACACAATAATCTGTAGCTAATCAGTGAAACTGGTATTATCTTTCTATGTTGTATGAGTTCACTGTATCATTGTTAAGGTAAACCCATACCGTAATAATATCGAAAGCAATTTCTAGAATAAGCATTCAGAAGTATTTGATATTGTAGTAAATTAATAACAACAGAAGACAACTAATTAAAATCATGTGATCTTAAGATAATCAATACGCAAGAACTAAAGAAAACTCAATTTTGAGTATTGATATTATCCATCATTTAACATTATAAATAAATTCCACAATAATCAAATGATCCATTGATCACACATAAAAAATGGAATAAGAAATATGGACAACATATAACATTTAACAATATGAAAAACACCATATGATGACAAGCTAAAGCTAAAATCAACCATAATAATAATATTCTCATAATATAACAATAATGAAAGAACTAAAATGGAATAATCATCACACAGGGTCTAAAGCCAAAGATGAATTGCTTCCCATATTCTATCTCAAAAATCACATGCTCATACTAGTCCCGAAGATTTGTTTGGGATACCTCTTTAAAAACAAAAACAAAAATTAATACATAAATGATAGCAATTAACTATGTATTGATAAAACATACTCAAGCTAATTTTAAATCAATGCATAATCAATTACTCAAAGAATATGAAGATATTATAATGAAATAAAACCATTTTACTCACGTGACAAAAGTCATTAAGCAACTCGGAATTCCATATTCTTCTTTAAAAATATTCGGCCCATTCTCCCAAAGATTCCAACCATTCGCTACTCCATTTGAAAAGAAAAAAAATAACAAAAGAGAAAGTATCAAAATCATTCTCTCCCACCCTGATCCCCCTCGCTCCATTTCATATATTTATACAATGAGTGAACAACGTGGGCGTCATTAATAATTTCCGCCACCTAAAAATTTCCTCGTAAACAGACAACAATATCTCTCAAATCACACATTTGTTTGGGAAAAATCTCTATGAAAGGTAAACTGGGTCCATTTTGGGAAATGGATTTTAACTACTTCTTCAAAGTCCTCACATGAAGGTCAAGAATGAGTCGTGGCAAAATCATTTTTCCGATCTTGTTCTTCCAAATTTTTATCCGTTGTTGCTCATAAATTATTTTTAGCAATCTAATATTATTTTTGGATCAATCATATTGAACATATTTGATAATAAAATCAAGCCATGATCAGATATGTACCAAATAACCGATAATAGAAACCCTACAAACAAAAAAGAAACCTAAATTAATAACCCAAAAATTGTGAATAAAACAAAATCTAGAACAATAAAATAGAAAATGAATTTAAATTGAATATAATTTATAAACAAACATTGTTTATAATTTTCAACATGATCTTAAAATTCCAGAAGCTCTCAAGTTAATGGAGAAGAGAAAAATATTAATTTTGGTTTTACAAAATCAAACAAACATAGATAATTCTTTTATTATTATTTTTATTTTGAAATAAGATGCAAAATGAAAATAATTTAATTAATTAATATCACCAAATGATTTTATGAAATGAGAAACCAACTAAGATATTATTTGATGAAGTATTGAACACATTATTCAAAATAGTGAAACTTACTAATGAGCAAAATAAATAACACATAATCATAATTTAAAACAAAAGTAAACAGCTGATAAAAATTAGCTTTTGTTTAAATTAAAATTCTATGCTACTGCTTCTTAAATTTTGACATATACTCTTGTAATAAATGTCTATAATGTAGTGAATGTCTTAAGTTTGTCCCAAATCAAACCAAGCTATGGAACTATTTGAAAATGTTGATTCTCTAGCTCATTATAATTATCAAAATTCTACTGGGGGGCCTTTTAAATTTTGTAAAATTTAGGGGGAGTTGTTGAAGCCCAACAAATGGCAACTTACTTGGTGAAGCAATTATCTATAATCTAGTAAGATATCATCTCAGGAACAAAATAATAAGACTTGAAAAATAATTTAAGCTCCCTAAACAAATTCACTCTCGTAATTCATATAGTATTAGGATAAGCTCACTGTTATGCAACCAAACATTAGAATTTTCTTTGAAAGGGATTATAACATGAAATAATGTCTTAATCAAAGAGTCAAAATGTTTATAAAAGAACTTCAATACCGCTGACAGAGCCATCGCTACCAACAGACGCCCATAGCTCCGACACAGTGGGATGTCATTTAACCCACTAAATTTTTTTAATCCCATCCAATAGTTGTATCGACGTGATGTATACTTCCATAAAAAGTTAATTTTAAAACATATGATATTGTAGGCTTGCTAGCAGCGAACCTCTCGACTTGACATTGCTTCTCACAAGAAGTACAAAGCCCTGCTCAATACCACAGTTATCTTGGTATTATGTGTGCATTTACCCTCGCTACCGAAGCTTGTTCAGTACCCTGACGGGTTTATACACACTTCCCACACTTAAGTAAGCCAACCCACTTATGCCACTTTTAAATAATAATACAATTATAGATTTCCTCATGACAAAGAGAGCACGGTGATAATCGGAGGTTAATTGCATTACATGTGAATAGTTGATCATGTTTATTTATTTGCTTTCAAAACTGGAAGTTTTTATCATGGTTTAGAGATTTTGTATTTCCTTTAAGAATCATCTAGAGAATGGGGAAGAACTTAAAAGTGATTCCTTAAGAATATAGATGGCGTAAAAAGTTTAAAGATCATCTAATTTCAAATATTTAAAACATAATTCCGTGTAATACTCTGACAAAAACATTTTGAGGACAAAATGAAAGTGACAACTAACTTCAGTGGTCAATTGTCTAAGCTATATCTTAATATCATGACCTTTTGAATTATTTCAAATTGCTTGAAAAGACAAGTCTTTAAAATAAATGCTTCCTTCGACAATAGCTCTTTGATCATAAATATGTTGATTAAAAAAGATAGATAAGAAGAAAAATCATTCAAAGCAATCAAAGAAAACAAAACACATAACAAACCAAATCAAATTTTATTAATGGATTCAAAAATCGTAAGTACACAAAATCAAAACAACAAAGAAAACTTTTCGAAATGATTTTGGCCAAAGATAAACTTTGAGCTTTTGATCCACTAAGAAGCATCTTGTTGTAAAATAAAGGAATAACTAAATCATATAAAATAGCATGTACGAGCAAGTTCTTTTCTTAAGATAGTGATGCATGAGATGCTACTTTGACCAAACATTATTATTAAAAATAAAATAAAACTAAAAGAAAATAGAAAAAATTATTATTAGGATGCAGACCTACTCATGGCACCTTGGGTCGAGGTTGAATTGATAGTTCAAATTTTCTTATTCCCTTTACTTCTTCCATTTAAAATTTTCATGATGATACTACATTTTAAAAAACAAATATTCAAACTAGAGAGAAAAGATTTAAAGTGGACTTCCCCAACAACATTCATATATATTATGGTTCTCTTGGTGTACCCAATTTTGTGTTCATAACTGCATTATTACACAAATAAATATTGAGAAAGAAAAATAAAATAAAAAAAAAAAAAAAAAAAAAAAAAAAAAAATACTAAATAAACTAAAAAATTCTAAGTAAAATTGTATTTCCAATGTAGCCACAAGAGCATCTTCAACATCCCAAGGCATAGAAAGTAAAAATCAGAATAAAAGGATGTAGTATTTGTAGATACAAAGAAATATGTCATGCTTACCTCGTATATATTATTTTATAAACAAAACAAGAACGACCTTACCATTCTTTGAAACTTCTTGATGTATGAATCCTCCAACCATTCTCAATCTCATCGTGATATAAGTCATAATGACATGTAAGTGTAAGTAAGTTTGAAAACTTGTCAATATTATGGGGACCTGACATAACCATCAACCAATGCCAAAATGTCTCATCCTCTTGAAATTTCTCCAAGTGTTCATCAATTTTTTCACATGGAGGATCTAAAAAATCATGTAATGCTTACTTCCTAGATATTTAGGTCAAAACAAAGCAAGCAATAAACTCACTTTTATTATGAAGATTTTTTAGATAATGAATCTTCACCATTCTAATATCCCGGCCATAAAAATTAAGATACAAACTATGACTTTGATGAAATGGATATATCAATGGGGAACACATCATAAGAGGATTCATGACATCAATTAGATTATTGGTTTGAACGCCTTCTTTGATGAGATTGATTGTTTCAAATGTGAAGCATAAACATTAAAATTAACTAATATAAGAATGAATATGTAATGTAGAATATTTGATCTCCATAAGGATGAGTGCATTTTATTTTTCAAAAATAAATCCTGTGAAATCATCTTGCAACATGTCATTTTCCATTCGAGTGTCTAAAGTGAAAGAGCATCCAATCCAACTTCATAAATATTATGTTTGAATTAATTTCACCAAATTTTGGCATATCGAAAAGATTTGATTGTGATGGTAAAGAGTAAGATACTATGGGTAAAATATCAAATGTACTAGAATCTAAGAAGAGATCACGATATTAAGAGTAAAATGAATCATAAATGAGAACATGAAAATAATCTCTTGAGCTATGATATTTAACAATGGTATTCTCAAGACATTCTTCTTCACTTTCCTTAAACTTTCACTCAGACAGATAAATTTCTTCAACATAATATGATCATCTAAATTTGTCTCCTGTATGATAGATAATTCAAAACTTTGACAAACATCTTTAATATTTCCCCGGTGGATAAGGTATGATTTGTGGATGAAGGTTTAAGTTTCTTCTTTGACCAGGATTTACATCTCTAATCAGTTTTATAGGAATGTTAGAATACTTAAGATCATTTTCATCACCAAGTGTTCTTCAATAACCGAAATTAAAGTAATCGATTAGAGCAAGAGTTGAAGAATATGGATTCACCTTCACCAACATCAAATCTTCTTTCACAATGGTCGAGGACTAAATACGTAATGATTCAGAGGAAAAAAACTAGTTTGATTGTGGTAAGAACATTTTCATTAGATTCTACCCTTGCTTGTTGAAATTTTCTGATGGATTCTCTCATCCTCAGAAACAAAATTTTCTCGCGAATCTGGGCCTACCTAACCAACCCAACCATTTAGTACAAATGACATGTCATCAAGATTAAATTTTACGTGAGAACGTGATGGATTCTTGTTGAAAAGCCTTATGGAGATGAATTTTCTTTGATTAGTAAAGTCTCAAATTCTTCACATAATTGATTGTAATCATAGTTTCAAAATCATCTAAAAGTTCATCTACAAATTGAAACTAATCAATAATGTGATAATGAAACGATTCAAACCAATGTTTAATCCAACCCCTAAAAGTTAAAGGAAACAATCTGCAAAAAACCTTTAAATCATAAATATCATGATTGTTGCATTTACACCAAAACTTGTTAATATGGTATTTTGCAAATACATCCTCCCACCATCAAAGGTGAGTTTAGAAAAGAGAGACTGCCCTCAAGAATATCATGCAATGAGAAGTGGAAAGCATGTTCCAACACGTTGATTTTAGATCCATGGGGAATCAAATACATTCAAAATAAATACTCCTATAAAGCCATCTTGTCTGGCTGGATTGCCTTCTAGTGCATTTCAAGATGACAAAAAAGAAGGATTTATAAATCTAGAATTATGAAAGGCTGAGGGTTGAAACATTTAATCATTAAATTTACTCCAACCCTCCTTCTAGCTGGCCATTTGTTGATGGACAAATTTGACATGTCTTCAACTAGAAGAATAGATCTAGTCCAGTATTATCTAACCTAAGCCGCTTGGTGTAACCCATTCTCGACGGGTTTAATGGCTCTGTTAGCCAACTAGGGTCCTAAAGATAGAAAAATGAAATAAACTAACTAAAGAAAACATTCTAACAATCGACACAATAATTATAAATATTTATCTAAGAATTTGAATATACAAATGATTATGAACAATTTATATACAGTTTACAAGGTTTGCATTAAATCTTGCGAAAATGATTGTTTGATAAAGTTTCTGAATCAAATATGAACAACACTTTTTTTTTTCTTTTTTTTTTAAAGATATTAAACGAATAAATACTAAATGAATATGATTGAAACAATGACACAAAATAGTCAAATCTAATTAATGTAATCATTGTTTCATTCATAAACAACTTAACTAAATAACACACAAAATAACCTGTAGTTAATCAACAAAACATGTATTATCTTTATGTGATGTATGAGCTCTTGCATGTACTATTGTTAAGGGAAACCTATAACAGAACAATACTAACACTTCCAGAATACATTCAAAGAAGTATTTGATATTGTAGTAAATTAATAACAACATGAAGACAACTAATTAAAAATCATGTGATCTTAAGATAATCGATATTTAAGAATGAAAGAAAACTCAATTCTAAGTATTGATATTATCCATCATTTAACATTAGAAATAAATTCCACAATAATCAAATGATCGATTGATCACACATAAAAAATGGAATAAGAAATTATTGACAGCATTTAACATTCAACAGTATGAAAACACCAAATGATGACAATCTAAAGCTAAAATCAACCATAATAATATTTTCATAATATAACACTAATGAAAGAACGAAATGGAATAAGCATCACACAAGTCTAAAGCCAAAGATGAATTGCTTTCCCATATTCTTTCTCAAAATCACATGCCCATACTAGTCTTGGAAGATTTGTTTGGGATAATAGACTCTTAAAGATAAAAAAAAAAATGAATACATAAATGATAGCAAATAATCATGTATTGATAAAAGAGACTAAAGATAATTTAAATCAATGCATAATCAATTACTCGAATAATATGAAGATATTATAATGAAAATAAAACCATTTTACTCACAGGACAAAAGTCATTAAGCAACCTGGAATTCCATATTCTTCTTTAAAAATACTCGTCCATTCTCCCAAAGATTCCACCCATCTGTTACTCCATTGGAAAAGAAAAAAAGTTTACAAAAGAGAAAGGATAAAAATCCTTCTCTCCAATTCTTGGATCCCCCTAGCTCTGACCTTTCTCATATATTTATACAATGAGTGAACAGTCTGGGCATCACTAATAATTTATGCCACCTGAAATATGTCTTGTAAAGATACACAAATATCTCTCCAATCGTGCATTTCTTTGGGAAAATATTTAAGTGAAAGGTAAACGGGTCCATTTGGGAAATGGGTTTTCAATCGTTTCTTCAAATTCCTCATGGTTTGGCCGCAATGAGTCCTGTAAAATCGTCTGTATGATCTTGATGCCTTTCCAAATTTTATCTGTTGTTGCTCATAAAATTATTTGTAGCAATCCAATATTATTTTTGGATCAATCATCTTGAACGTATTTGGATAATAAAATCAAGCCATGATCATATATGTACCAAATAACTGATAATAGAAACCTGTGAAACAAAAAGAAACCTAAATTAATAACCTAAAAATTGTGAATAAAACAAAATTCTAGAACAATAAAATAAAAAATGAATTTAAACTGAATATAATTTATAAACAAACATTGTTTATAATTTCCTTTCAAATATAATCTTAAAATTCTAGAAGCTTCAAGTTAATGAAGAAGAGAAAAATATTAATTTTGGTTTTTTACAAAATCAAACAAATGATAGATAATTCTTTTTTTTATTATTATTTTTTTATTTTGAAATGAGATGCAAAATGAAAAAAGAATTTAATTAATTAATATCACCAAATGATTTTATGAAAATGAGAAACCAACTAAGATATTATTTGATAAAGTATTGAACACATTATTCAAAATAGTCAAACTTGCTAATGAGCAAAAGAAAGAACACATAATCATAATTTAAACGAAAGTAAACAATTGATAAAAATTAGCATTTTTGTTTAAATTGAGATTTCTATGCTCGTTTCTAAATTTTGACATATACTCTTGTAATGCATTTCTCATACTATAGTGAATGTCTCAAGTTTGTCTCAAAGCAAGCCAAGGTATGAAACTATTTGACAATGTTGATTCTGTAGATCATTATAATTATCAAGATTCTAATGGGGGGCCTTTAAATTTTGTAAAAATTTAGGGGGAATTGTTGGGGCCCAACAAGAGTGTTACACGTTTATTCAAAATGATGGGTTTTTTTGTTCCTTTTCATTTTCCGGTTAATTTTGAAATGGATTTGTGTTCACAAGGCAACTCAAATTGATTTTTTCCCTTCAAAGTTAGGCGAAAACATTGTTCTGCAGTACCAGATTTTGTTAGCTACCAAGGTAAATAGAGGCTTACCATGTCGTGAGGACGAAACTGGATTCAAAATTAAAGAATTCGCTAAAAAATATAAATTAAATTGCAGAGTTCGAGTTAACTGCATTTAAAATCAAGGTATATTTTTCTTTTTTGGTTTGGTTTCCCCCCCTCTGGGTTAGTTGTATGGAATTGAGGCCAAAATTAGAATTAAATCAAGGGATTCTAGGAAAATAGCTGAAATTTTGTGTTGAGTTGATAACACCTGAAACGAAGGTATCATTGTTGAACATAATCTGAAACAAAGGTATTGACAAAATAACTAGCCCACCTGGTGATAATTACTCTTTGTCAGTCTATGATGGTGTGAGTGCAAGGATTGACATGGTATTGCATTTGTCTCCCACCAAACTAGATAGTATTTCTGAATTTTTAGTATCCCTTATTAAATAATTCTCCATAGCTATGATATCCTATTAAATAAGATACCTACGAGATTTATGCCTAACTTTTTCTATTGGGATTTTCTCAATAGGTGATGGTTCCCTTCAATTTCACAGACTTTACTAGCAATTTGACTTTGCAAGTCAAGAGTGGTTTACTCTCGATGCCAAGAATAAATGATGTAGTTCGAAGAATTTTAAGAGTAAAATTCACCATGGGACTCTTTGAACATCCTATGGCCAATCCAAAACTAGCCAACCAACTTGGAAGCAAGGTGAAGTGCGTTATTTTTTTTATCGTCAGTTTATTATGATGAAGGGTTAAGGCCAGTGTTGTTATATATTTGACTAGGATGGTTTTCTCATAAATGGTCCCAGCATTTTACATGTCTTTAAATCCATATCTTCCACAGTAACAGACCACATGTGTTATGTTTCTTCTGGTATTATGTTGAATTTTGGTTTTCAATATTTTTTATACTGAAACTTTAACAAAATCTAGTCCATGATAGAGATAATAATTCATGAATAAAACATTTAATTACAATATTCCATCACTTTCATTTGGAACTTGCCTTGCAATGCTCTATTTTTGTGCCATGTAACAATTGTTTTTTCAATAACAGGCACATGGGAAGTTAGCGAGAGAAGTTGTTAGAAAATCTTTGGTGTTGTTGAAAAATGGAAAGTCAGCCAACAAGCCTTTGCTTCCTTTAGATAAGAATGCTCCAAAGATTCTTTTTGCATGGACTCATCCTGACAACCTGGGTTATCAGTGTGGTGGATGGACAATCACATGGAAAGGATTAAGTGGAAAATCAACCAAAGGTGAGTGTCAACATGCATTAGATTTATGTTAGGTCAGTTACCATTTATTATAGACTAGCACAATAAAAGCTAGTGATGCAATTGGCCTTATTGATTTTTATTTTTGTTATGCAGGAACTACAATTCTTGAAGCAATCAAATATGTCATCAACCCTTCTACTGAGGTTGTTTATCAGGAAAATATAGATGAAAAATATGTCAAAGGACAAGGGTTTACATATGCTATTATGGTTGTGGGTGAGGCACCTTATGCAGAAACGTTTGGGGATAATCTGAATTTGACCATTCCCCTAGGCAGAGGTGACACGATTAAGAATGTTTGTGGCTCCTTGAAATGCCTTGTAATATTGATATCTATAAGGCCACTTGTTATTAAACCTTACCTTCCATTGGTTAATTTTTTTTTGTGGTGTGGCTTCCTGGCATTGAGGGCCAAGGTGTGACATATGTGATTTTCGAAGATTGACCTGACACTATGATCCCCTATTTCCCTTGGGTTTTGGATTGACCTAAATGTGGGGCACATGCATCATGATATATCGTTCCCTTTGGGTTTTGGATTCGCCACAACATAAGGGAGTGATTTAGGCCATGCCATCTCTTATCTAAATGAATGATTGTAGTGTGTAATAAATTTTATCAGACAATAATAATTGAAAAAACATTTGGACTCTTATTTGATTCAAAAGGATCTCTTCAAGTAATTCTCAGTTTTCACTTCACTATCAACAACTAACCTATTCAGTGCCACGAAATGCTCATTTAAAATGCCAACTGTGTGAGGTTTCCAAAACCGAATTTCGGTGTTCACATACAGTGAATGGGAAAACATTCATTGCAATGCCATGGAAAGTAAATTGTTTAAATAGTAGCGAGTCAACAACATTAAGCATCGTCACATGATATCAAATCCTTTTGCTAAAATAGTGTATTTTTTATCGGAATTTATTTGGGTACAGTAATACAGTAAAATATTTAGAACATTTTATTTATATTTGGAATGCGCAATATTGGGAACAAATGTTGATTGTAAATCTATGTGTCRTTTCTTTCTTTGTCTGATTGTAATTGGAATCCAGATGACCCAATCACTCCCCACTAATTTACATGGACATGGAAGCCAGTGAAATCCAATCGAATCCATATGTGTATGCATCCCAACAAATGTCAATAGAATTGAAGCAGACCTCCCCTCCCTCTTATCATTTAGCGACAAAGAAAGAAAAACAAGAGATTTAGTGATGTCAACTCAATGTCGATCTCCACATGTTAACGCTTGCACGATGAAAAGTATTAACATTAAGTTGTTATGTGTGGTGAATTGTGGTTATACAAATATGGCTGAAAAGACAATTTCCAGGTGCAAAGAGCTCCAAAAATGTTGTCCATTGAAGAGGAGCAGGTGCAACTATTGAAACTGTTGTCATAATTCCTTTGGAGATTTTACCTATTTTCTGTATTCTCTCAAACTCCAAACAGATTGCTCGATAGATAAAATCAAAACCATGGTATCTGGAAGGGACATTGCCACATGTGGCTTGTTGGTTTTATTAAGCAATTTTATTGAAACAAGAAGAGCAATCCTTGTTAAAAGGAATGGATCTGAGACATTCATGTCTAGAAGTTTTTTTGTCTAAGATTAGAATAGATCGCGAGAATCGGAAACAATCTCTTTGAATTTTGTTCAAATAAATGACAATACCTTACATTGCAAATCAACCTAGGTTTTGAACAACACATAGCACATGTATGGAGCGAAGGATTTAGCTATGGTAATTTTCTATTTAGTTTGTGATGCACGCATCATAGTATTGTTTGATCCTATATTTAAAGACACCTTACTCTCTATGGAAGCCACCATTGCTAGCTTGATCCATTCCACTATTGTGAAACTATTTGGGGGGGAATTGGTGAAGTTTTGAGTGCATTTTGCTTTTACATATGACACTAGTATAGGTTACTTGTTAAGTTGCATTTTGGGTTAATTCTTGTATACTTTATAGTGTATTCAATAATGTTTTCTTGGTGAGAGTGATATGTAAACTACCATGGATATTCCACTAGAACAATTTGTCACAACAAATCTTATAATATTTTGAAATTTTATATTTATGTGGCTTATTTCCTTAGATCTCATATTTATTATCTATAGCTTGTATCGTGAATTTAATAAATAACTAAAATATAAAAAGGAAAGAACAAACACAAAATACACACCATCCACACAAATGAACACAATATTTGACTTGGAAAACCCAATACAAAAGAAAATCAGCTAGAAGGTGAGGCCTATGCTCTACTCTCTTTGCTCCATTTATGAAATACATATACAAACGAATGGGAACTCACTATGGAGTTACATTTTAACATTGTGGCCTAAACGACTGCCACATAATCCTCCTCCTCTTAATTTATGCTCACAAAATACCACTCTCATATGTTTTGCTCATCTATGGAACAAGATAAAATGAAAAAGAGTGGAACCCCTTCTCCTCCTAGTGGCCCAGTATTTAACATAGCCAGATAGTCATCTAGGGGTAGAGTTTTGACTTCCTCGACCCTCAATTGTGATAAGGTTTTTGACCTTCTAGAATAATCTTGAAATTCTACACATGGATAGCCCCATATGCGCGAGTAACGGGGGATAATGTTCCATCCTCTCATACCATGGTGGTCAACACAATAGGTAAAATTCGATTGACGTGATTTATGCACCATTGGAAAGGTATGTTGGGTCACCAAAGTACCATCTTTTTACCAACCTTGCACTTCACTTTCACTTCACTTTTAACGATATTCTGCTTTCCCATACCCTTACATTAAACCATTTTCATGATTACATGGGTTTTAGACATATTATTTTCCAATGCATCTATTTTAGTGTTTTTGAGTGAATTTATGATTAAATATTGGAAAAATGACATGTTTACACTTATAATATTGGAAAATGACATGTTTACACTTATATATATGAAAGTGGGATGAGTTTTCATGATGTTTACAGTGTATTTGAAGATTCCAACCAAGTCAAATTTGACCATCAAGCCTCAAATTGAATTTCCTCTTCAAACTCTGAAGATTTGGATGAAGATTTGAGATTAATTACATTCTGGATGGAGATTTCAAGACCATGAAAGAGAGGATTTGTGAGAGGATTTTGTAGAGATATCACTTGATAGGTGTGAGTACATGGTTGTAACTAAATGAGACATTTGTGGATCTAAGAGAGATTTGTGGATATAAGTTATCTTAAACTTTTGTATAGGAGTGCCTCCTCCATTTCAAGGGGATTGGGGGACTCCTAGAGCATTGTGTCCAACTTATGATGGAATAAGAATCAAGCTTTCTTTTCACATCAGTTTCCATTCTCTAGTTTAGATTTAGAATGCTTTAGTTTATGTGCTACTTTGTTCTTGGGAGAATTGAGCTTACTCCAAATAGATCATAGTAGCATTTTATTCTTGTTCTAATGATTTGAATAGGTTTATATGCTTTATTGTTTTTATTAGAATTATTTGATGATATTGATTGTTGATAGGTTATTTGAAACATTACGAGAATACCTCATGTAAGGGAGATGGTATTTTCTTGCCTACAACAACTAAGTCTTATTAAGTGGAATGAAAGAGTTAGGATTTGATTGAATTTTCTTAGATTAGAGTTAGATGCCTACTCTTGCATATATTTTGTTGGCATCATCACAATCTTACGAGCATCCCTGGTTGATAATTAAATGAAAGCAATTGAAGAAATTGAATTTCCCTACAAGGTCTATGGGTGTAGATGAGCGTCAAGAGAGTCAAACTAAAGATGGGAAAATTTTAACCCTAAAATATGGTGTTTGATGCTCAAAATGGCTCCAGAGGTTTCAAACCCCAATTTTCCAAACTGGGACCTACCGTTAAAATGACCTTGAAAGTTGATTCCCCCAATTTTTCCACTTTGAAATTATCGACGTAGTTGAAAAATAATATAATGATCCAATATGGATCATACCTCCCCATTTAGGATGGTGTTTGGTCCCCAAAATCTTTACTGAATGAGATCAGGAAATTTTCCCTCTATCTTCTCCCTAGAGTACCATTTTGATTTGCCTAGAAGTTGTCCTTTATTGTCTTGTATTTTTGGACTTATTTTAAAAAAATTTCTTCTGCCAATGACGTTTGATGCCTCAAATGGATTCATAGGTTTCAAACCCCAATTTTCCAAACTAGTACATGTCGTTAAAATGACCCTGCAAGTTGATTCCCCCAATTTTTTCCACTCTAAAAGCATCGAGATAGATGAAAAATAATATAAGGATCCAATCCAGATCATACCTCTCCATTTAGGGAGGATGTTGGTCCCCAAAATATTTACTAGATGAGGTGAAGAAATATTTCCTCTACCTTCTCCCTGAAGTACCATTTTGCTTTTCCTATAAGTTGTCCTCCCCATGTCTTGTAGTTCTAGACTTCTTCTGCAAAATTTTGTCTTCTGCCAACTCTGCTTGAGTATCTAGTGATAATTTCTCTATCTTAGGTAGGACATGCTCCTCCTCCTAATCCAACATGGAAGGTTCATAGAGTTTCATATTCTCTGCATTCACTACTGAGTAAATGCGCATGTATGGGGGTAAACTGAGTTTGTAGACATTATCTCCCACATTCTCCAATTTCTCGAAAGGGTCATACCGTAGAGCCTTGATCTTCTTACCAGGACCCTGTAGTCTTTCCTTGTTTAGTTGTAACCAAACCTTATCTCCCACTTTGAATGAATTCTTGATTCTGTGTTGATCATGTCTGGCCTTATACTTTTCATGTGACTTCTTCAGCGTCTCATGTACTTGCAAATGGATTTGCCTAATCTTCTCAACAAATTTCCTACTCTCAATTCATCTCCTATGAGGTCCTACCTCACTCCTCCTTGTTTTCCATATATAACATCGAAGGGTGAATGTGGAAAATATCCTAAGCAAGTTTCAAAAGGTGACTTACCAGTAGAAGCATGATCTGCTCTATTATAAGAGTGTTGTATATAGATTAGATGTTCATCTCAGGTATTCAGATTCTTTTGATTGTATCCCCCAAAAAATTGCACCAAAGTATATTGACTAATTATGTCTGCCCATTTGTCTATGGATGGAATGTTGTAGATCTCTTCAACTTAGTGTCCATCTTCTCCCACAATGTAGTCCAAAATGCACTAAGAAATTTGGTATCCCTGTATGATACGATGCTCCTTGGTATACCAAAGTGTACCCAGGCCTTTTCAAAGAACTTGTCCTTTAATGGTCTTTTGATAAGGCACGAGAATGTACATATTTTTGAACTTTTACACTACCACAAATAGATAGTCATGTCCCTTCCTAATTGTTGGTAAACCTCCCACAAAATCCATGGAAATGTTTTCCCAAGGTTGAGTGAGTACAAGTAAGGGATGGTATAGACCTTGCTTCCTAGTACTGGGCTTGTTGGTACAACAAATTATACATCCTCTAATATATTGTGCTACATCTTCGTACATTATGGGCCAATACACATACCTCTACAAGTTAGGAGTCGTCTTCCCAACACCAAAATTTCCTGCAACC
This sequence comes from Picea sitchensis, assembly GCA_010110895.2. NCBI lineage: Eukaryota > Viridiplantae > Streptophyta > Pinopsida > Pinales > Pinaceae > Picea > Picea sitchensis. The sequence goes on along the minus strand of SNQJ01S0063931.1, from coordinate 35,583 downwards.
TTGGAGATGTGAGCCTCTCTGATCAAATGTAATATTTCACCTTTAGGAACATATAGATTTCCTAGCTTATAAAGTAGCCCATTATGGAGATGATATATAGCCTATTGTCACCTTCTTATATACGAATTTCTCCTTGTAGCTACTAAAACACCTCCTTGAAGTCCTCATCTTCTGTGTATGCCTCTTTGTATCCATCATGGGTAAAAGGATCCATGTGCATTAAGGTTCCCAAAGTTGTAAGATTGGATGTGGGTAGCCTTGAAAGCATGTATGCCAACCTATTTGTGTTTCCCTTCACATACCTGATGACAAGATGAAATTGTTGTAAAAACCCCATCCGCTTGCAATTTCTAGTTTCTTATAGCTTACTATGGGTCTGTAAATATTGTAGCGGCTAGTGATTTGTGTGGATGATGATCTCCTTTCCCATCATATAGTGCTTCCACTTCTTGATAGCTTGAACTAGGTCATAGAGTTCGTTTTCATAGGTAGGGTAGTTGAGAACTGCCCCATGAAATATTTCAGAATAATAGCATACATGCCTTTCTCCTTGCATCAAAATTGCTCCTATGGCATACCCACTTGCATATGCCTCCACTTTGAAAGGATTTTGCAAGTTTGGTAATTTTAGAATTTCAACTCATCGAAATCCTTCTGTTGATTCTTCCCCCATTGGAAACTCTTACCACTAGTTGTTATGGCATGGAGTGGTGCAACTACTGCTGAAAATGAGGCTATGAACTTCCATGAGTATTGTGTTTCCCCAACAAATATCCTAACTTTAGTGACAGTTGTAGGAACTGGATATTTCATGACGGCCTCCATCTTTGCAGGATCTATGTTGAGTTCCCCTCCACTAATCACATACCCCAAATACATCAATTATTGTTGAGAAAACTCACATTTCTTGAGGTTAGCTAGTAGTTGATCATAACTATAAATAACTATAACTATAACTATAAACCAATATATCATCCAAATATACTTTAACAAATGAATCTAAATATGGCCATAATACATCATTCATCAGTCTCATAAATGTAGTTGGTGCATTACATAAGTCAAATGGCATAATCAGCCATTCATACAAACCTTGCCTTGTCTTGAAGGTGATCTTGTAGGTTTCTTTTTCTTTGAAACGTACCTCATGTTATAGTGATTTCAAATCCAACTTTGTGAAGTACTTGTCGTATTGTAACTGGTCTAACAAATCATCAATCTTGGGTAGAGGTGTTAAGCCCTAAATAGTGGCTCATTACCCCTTAATTGGGGCATATTACATTAGTAATGTTATTTTATTTATGTCAGCTTTATTCCATTAGTTGTAATTATACCTCCTAGTATCCTATATACACCAAGGAGACATTTTCATTTTGAATCATCTTGAAATTGAACATTTATGTGGGCATAAGGAGGTTTCCCCCTCGAAGAGGCTTATTATATGAATTTCTCTCTTTTTGAAGGTGTTTAGTATTTATTCTGAGGTTTTTCTATGCTATATTGATATTTGGTTCCTAACATATGGTATCAGAGCTCAAGGTCTTGGGGTTTCGTTGTGACATCTAAGACACCTTGGAATTTTTTCTATAACTTTTGTTATACAATGTTTCAGAAGTAACGTCTTGGAGGATATTTAGTAGATGTATCAAGGTACATTGGGTTAAAATTTCACCTAATGAGGCCTTATACTTTCAGAGATACAACCTATGCAAGACAGGGTTCTGGAATCATCCTGAACTGAGTCATTGTGGAATGTTCGCTATAAAAACATTTATGTAACGTTTCAGACCTTGAAATCCAAAGGATATTCAGAGAAATTAGTAAGGTATCTATGGTAAAATTTTCTGCTTCTGGGTCATCTTAAATTTGTAGATACACCATGTGGAAGATAGGGTATCTGACTAGTCTCAAGAAGGTGTTCCAGGTAAAACAATCATAACTTCTTCCTAGAGTATCCAAATTGAGTGAGACTGGTTACATTGGATAGTGGATAGTCTATAGTATTTTTGGTACAAGTTTCATAATTTTATATCAATTATTTTGTGTGGGGCACGCTATACAACTGAGATCTTCGAGAAAGGCCAAAAATCAACAAGTTGTGGGGAAGTTACCATAAATTCCACTTGGCACATCTAATTTTGATCAGACCTGTGGCATTGTAGAGAATAAATATCAGAGACCTACAAAAAAAAAATCATACTCAAAAGGGATGAATTTTTTTAGATACAATAAAAGGAAGATTGTCTAGCAGAACCACCTCAAAATCAAGGTTTAAAGTGATACTTGGCCGACATGCCACCAAAAAATGGAACTTCTACACCAAATAAGCCTCCAGACAATCCTACTTGGACTCTCGATGAAGGTGAAGAAATGTGTTGGTACATAAATGATTTACAAAAGAAGAAAGTAACAAAAGATGAACTACAAGAGATGGAAGCTAAGTTGGAGGCAAAGATGGATGGTTTAAAAGAGGAGATCTTGGAAGTATTGAAAAATCTCATAATAGAGAGGACACCTGAAAGTGAAAATGTATCCCATGAAATTCATGATGAGGACACACCCAAAATGGAAATTCTACACCAAATAAGCCTCCAGACAATCCTACTTGGACTCTCGATGAAGGTGAAGAAATGTACAGTACATAAAATGATTTACAAAAGAAGAAAGTAACAAAAGATGAACTACAAGAGATGGAAGCTAAGTTGGAGGCAAAGATGGATGGTTTAAAAGAGGAGATCTTGGAAGTATTGAAAAATCTCATAATAGAAAGGACACCGGAAGTGAAATGTATCCCATGAAATTCATGATGAGGACACAAGGAAGCAGGAATCAAGAATGGAGAAACCCAACTTTGGGTTGAAGACCAACCAATGCTCCTAAGATCAATATGAGGAAGTTTGATGGTAACATGGATATTTTAGATGGAGCAATTATTTGATACTTTAGATGGAGCAATTTTTTTTGATCTACATAATGTGCCATACACAAAAGGTACCTAATTGCTTCTTTATATTTAGAACCCAATCAATTTGTATGGTATAGATGGATTTTCTCTCACAAATCACTCATCACTTGGACAATTTCATCTTAAGAAATGATAAATAATAATCATGAGGATACAAGGAGCAATACCTTCTTTAGCTAATTGAGAAATCTCAAGCAAAAGGGTTCCGGCCATTTGTTACCATTGAGAACTTCCAAAGATTGAATATAAAGGTGTAACATAAATTTCAAATGAGCACTTGATTGATGTATTCATAGAGCTTCTTTGAAGAGATAACATTCAACATGAGGTTCACCTTTGGGGAACCCAAATCATTGGAGAATTCATTTAGGGTGGCAAGAAATGTTGAAAGTAAAAGGAGTTATGGCTACAAGAAGGACCAATCCTAACATCTATAGAGAGAATAATGCCCTTCTTCTAAAACACCCTTAACCTACAAGGTTGATAGCTCAACAATTGGAGGAAAGAAAAAGAAAAAATTATGCTTTTAATTGTTACATCAAGTAATGCTGAGGGACACATAAGTGTGGTGAGAAGAAATCATTCTACATATATTGTGAAGAGGAAGAAGACAAGAACAAGAACCATCTCAAGATGAAAACCTAGAATCAATTCCGTCTAAAGAGTTGACTCTAATGATATCGTAATTCATTGGTTGGAATTAGTACTCCTCAAACCCTCAAGATTGAAGGACATATCAAAAAGAAAAGGTAATAATCCCACTGATTCGCAATACTCATAATTTCATTCACTATCACTATCCAAAGATCCTAACGCTTGTATATCCAACACTGTAGTTTCAAGTAATGATTGAAAATGGAGGGAACTATCAATTGCTCAGAAAATGCAGTAATAAGATCAATCTTACTATGGGGAATATGTACTGAATAGTCCAATGATTAAGCATACTCCATGGGTGGTGTTGATGTTATAATAGGAACTAATGGTTATAACTATTAGGAACAATGGCTTTAATTTTCAATAACTTTTCGTGAATTTTGATTGAAGGAAAATAAATTGAGTTAAGAGGTATCACAGTGGAACCCGGTAAGGTGGATAAGCTCTAATGGTACGACAAAATTATTGAAAAGGGGCATCAAGGTGTTATTGCACAATCCATGCCTACTCATGCCCAAAACATCTAAGCCATTCATTCCTCTAGATCTCCAAGGGATCATTGATAAGCATTCCAAAGTATTTGAAGATATTCAAAGGTCTTACACCCACTGGAAATCATGATCACGATATTCACCTAACTCCTCGAGTTTTCTTCCTAACATCAGGCCATAAAGACACCCTTATGCCTAGAAGAGGGAAACGGTTACATGGTTGAAGAAATGCTAGATAATGACATTATTAGACCTTAGCCAAAGTTCTTACTCTAGACCGATGGTAATGGTATTCAAGAAAAGATAGCTCATGATGCATGTGTCTGCATTATAGAGAGCTCAACAAGATCACTATTAAAGATAAGTTTCCCATTCTCGCCATTGATGAATTGTTAGATGAACTACATGGAGCAATTCCATTTCAAAAGTTGGTTCTTCGTCTCAGTGGTATCATCGTGATTAGAATGAAGGAAGAAGATATCCCAAAACATTTACAACTCAAGGAAGGCCATTATGAATTTTTGGTCATACCTTTTGGTCTTTACAAATGCACCTTCACATTCCAAGGGTTGATGAATTCAATTTTCAAGCCCTTCCCTTCAAAATTTGTGATAGTATTTTTGATGATATACTAATCTTAGAAAGTCTTGGGAAGATCATGTGTGACATGTTTGGACAAGGTGATACAACTACTAAAGGAGAAACAAATATATCAAACCATCCAAATGTTTCTTTGGGAGGAAGGGAGGTAGAGTATTTGGGTCATGGACAGACCTCATGAAGGTGTCAAGGTAGACCCTAATAAGATTAAGGCCATGATGGAATGGTCAATTCCAAAACATTGAAGAATGTTAGAGATTTTTGGGTTTGACAAGTTACACCGCAAGTTTGTTCGGCATTGTGGAAGAATAGCAACACCTTTAACGGAACTAACTAAGAAGGATGCATTTTCATGGACTCTAGAGGCAAATAAATCTTAACAACTTAAAGAGGTGATGTGCAAAGCTCCCGGCTTCTGACCACACTCCAAACTTCACAAAAAACCTTTTATAGGGAATGTAATGCCTCGGAAATGGAATTGGTGTTGTCCCACGTACAAGGGAAGGGCCTCTAGCTTTTGAAATTGGCCACTTAAGGGACAAGATTAAGGACAAACCCATTTATGAGAAGGTTCATGTCACTACATGCATTGAAGAAATTGCATCCCTACCTAATAGGTAGGCACCTCCAGGTCAAAATGCATCGCGATAGTCTTAAATACTTTGGAACAAAGACTATCTTAGAAGAACAACAAAAAAACCAACAAAAAAAAAAAAAAAAAAAAAAAAAAAAAAAAGGGAAGCAAAATGTTGTGGCGATGCACTCTCAAGGAAGGATGAAGATGTTGAAGCCTTTCTCTATGTGGGATCCTCATCATCCAACTGATTGATAATAATAGAGGTAAAGGATGAATAAAGAATGACTAAAAAGTGTGGACTCTCATTCAAAGTTTGCAAAAGGATTCCAAGATATCAGATACATTTACATGTAAATGATTCACTATGGTACAAACATCACTATATTTATGTAAGAACTCCCAACTCAACAAAAATTACTATTGAATGCACCTCTCCAAGAGGAGGGCACTCGGGATTTTTAAAACCTACCATAGGGTCAAGTGAAGGAATTTTGGGAGGTATCTTTAAACTCCATAAGTTCAAAGGTTTGTGGCGTATCGTTTGGTTTTACAACAAAATACAGGAAAAAATTAAGACCCCGTGTCTTTTACAACCATTAGCCATCCCAAGTTAGCAATGGGAGTAGGCTCTATGGATTTCATGACAAGGTTACCAAGTCTAAAGGAAAGAGTGTCATCATGGTGATTGCTGGTAGATCAACAAGCACGCACACTTTGTGCACTCTCTCATCCCTTCACCTAGTACAATTGCCACCACATTCATGGAGACAGCTCTGTGTTGCTACATGTAGCCTAGTGACGGCTTGTGGGCATGCATATCCACCACTAGACATTTTTGGATGTAATTATTTTCTTGTTTGGGTACCTAATTGGCTCTATAGCTCATCTTATCATCCTCAATAAGGATGGACAAACCGATATAGTGAAATAATGTCTCGAAGGACACCTTCGTTGCTTTGTCTCCGGCAACAAACACAATGGTTCAAATGGTTACCCTTTGGTAAAATGGTGTATAACACTTCCTTTCATAATGCAACAAAATGACAATCAAGTTATGGCACTCTATGGACAATCTCACCCTCCTTCCATCACTTCATCTAAAAGAAACATCTAAGGTTCAAGCAATGGAAGATCAAGCATTGAGCATCAACAACAAGTTCTCCAAATATTAAAGGACAACCCCGACCATGGCACACAACGCATTTGTCAACAAGCAGATCAACATCATAGTGGAAAGAAGTTTTAAGTAGGGGATTGGGTGTTCTTAGACTACAACCATACAAACATATATCCCTCAAGAAAGCCAAGTACATAATAAATTATCACCAAAGTACTCATGGCCCTATAAGGTGTTGCAAGATTGGATACTGGCATACAAGTTGAGTTGCCCCGTGATCTTCAATGAGTACACCTAGTTTTCCATGTTTCATGCTTAAAGAAGGTTGGGACAAGATCCCAGCTCAAACTATATTTCCAAAACTTAAAGAGAGGAAGGGAAAATCATATTGGAGCCTGAATCCATCAATGATACAAGAATTGCTAGTGAGGAATAGATCCATTTCAGAGTATTCATTAAATGGAGGAAACTACCAAACAAGATTCCACTTGGGAGATGAGTCTTTATATAGAAGATTCAGATTTACCTGCCGCTATGACAAAACTTGTCCTAAGGGGAGGGGCATGTTAAGCCCCAATTAAGGGGTAATTTTATTTATTACCCCTTAATTGGGGTATTACATTAGTAATGTTACTTTTATTTGGCACGGTTTTATTCCATTAGTTTTAATTATACCTCCTAGTCTTCTTTATATATACCAAGGAGACATTACTTTGAATCATCTCTTGGAACTGAACAGGCAATGGCTCCCAAGACGAATGTTCAGTCTCCTTCCACGGAAACTGCCCCTGCCTCTGCCACGATACCAGTCCTAACAAGAGGATATCGTTTCTTTTGTGTAGTATTATTTAAAGCTCTATAATCGATACACATCTTCCAAGTCCCATCATTCTTGGTATTATAATGATTGGGCTTCCACATGGTGAGGTTCTTGGTTGAATCATTCATTGATCTAGAAATTGTTGCAACTACTTCTTCACTTCATTTGTTTCCAAGATGGACTATCTATACAACTAAAATGTTCATCAAATGGGGAGTCTAGCAATAAATGTATTTCTGGCTCCACTTCCCTCTTGGGTGAACACTCCCATGCATGTAGAAACTCCTTCAATTGATGTTTATGCTCTTTTATTACATCCCTCCAAGGATGCCTTTTACCTTATCAACTTATCATCGCACTCAATTTTCCTTAAGAAAATTAAAACATATTGCATTTGGAAATAATCAACTTGGTTTGGTTGGCACTTACTAGTGAGATCTTCGATTTACCTTTGTGTGTGTTGATTATGTAGGAATTAACATCCTCTATTAGGTAGTAATATTGGCTCTTTGGATGAAGATTTCATCCCTCATATACATGTAGGGGTCCTAAAAACTACACTACACACGTCCAAGAGTACTACATCCAACATGACTTCAACAATAAAGTCTATTCTTACAACAAAATTGAATCTTACACTATTTAGTTACATTGATCTCTTCATCCTTGTTTACCCAACCCAAAGGATAGGGGCTAGGATGATCATGAACCTCCAATTCAAGATTTCTAAATAGATCCACCACTATGAGATTGGTGTGTGAGTCAGAGTTGAACATAGCATCTATCTTGGTCGTCTTCACCCGTGATCTTGGATATTGAAGAGTTTATTCATCTCCTTCTCTTCCTCGGTGATAAAGGCTACATAGATTCACCTTCTACATTGATGTGTAGACAATATTCTCATCCACATAAGATATTCTTTCAACCCACTACTCATATCCATGGCTAGAGGATTATTTTTATTTTCATCCTTCTTGTGGTTCTTTAGGTTTAGGTCTGGATGTAGTTGCATTGTTGGGTATGTGCTATACTCCCGTGCTGCTAGGGGGTGCATGGAGCCCCCGCTGTTCAAAATACCAAATTTTTTAATGGCTATTTCTCACGGGTTTAGCTTCCATATTTCTTTGCCTGGCTCCACATACTTCCTGGATCTATTATTTTCCGGACCACATGATATTAGGTGGTTTTCGCTACATGGTTTCTTTGCCTATGGTTTTCTAATTCCGGGTTAAGGAATTAGTGTTTTGACTAATCCGTGTCATTAAGTTAGTTTTGATGTCACCGGGTCTATATGTATATTGTATTGTAAACAATGTAACACACCAGCAATATAATATATATCGGTTTTCCGGTTTGGCTCTGTGCGAAAAATCTCCTCGTAATGTTTGTACTTTTCCATTGTATCTTTCTCACTTTTCTCAATATCGCTATGTAGATATTGTACAAGGTTGAATTTACATTTGGTATCAGAGATCTATTGTCTTCAGGGGTATGTCTTTGTGGTCAAGGTTTTGGATTAGGTTTGTGATAATCCTTTTTATAGTGTGAGATCTGCGGTATTGTTTTTCGTGAAAAGAAATGGCACCAAGATGCTACAGATCGATAATTTTAATGGGAAAATCTTGAGCTATGGAAGCTCAAGATGGAAGATATTTTGGTGGAAAAAGATCAGTGGATTTTTGTGGATCTAGGTACTACACCTAAATGAACTTTTGCAGATGACTGGAAAAGATGGATCGGAAGGCAAGAGCACAATTCGATCAGAGTTCTCCGATTCCAAGATACCGAATGTGTGAGGAAGTTACAACCAAAGATTTGTGGGAAAGTTGTGGAAGTTGTAATGTACTTCTTAAGTCCGGTAAATAAACTATTCCCTCGAAAGAAGTCAGATAACTTGAGGATGAGAGATGGAGACCTCGGGTGGCGAAAGCATTTGAACGCCTTCACACCGGGTGGTGTCGCTTAGTATCCTGCTGGATATTAAAATTTCGTGATGAAGATAAATGCACGTATTTGATGTTCTTTACCGCATCGGGATAGTCCGTTGTGGCCATAGGTAGTAATACAACCTATTGAAGTTTGAAGAAGTGGTTCTGCCCTTGTTGTCGGAGGAGATGAGACTAAAGAATATGGAAGGACATAGTACGATGCATTATTTGCAAGAGGATCGCTCTCAAGAAAGAAATAAATCTAATTTCTCAAGTGGGAGATCTAAGTCTAAGGGTAGATCTAAATCGGAAAGTTTAAAGGTATGTTGGAGATTTGGAAAAGAAGGCACTACAAGAAGTAGTAGGATCCAAAGTTGAGAAAAAGAAGGATCTCAAGAATCTTCTTCTACGTAAGAAAAGACCTCCAAGGAAGAAGGAGGGGATGTACTTTGGCCTCTTCAAGCACACATGTAGATCATGAGGCATGGTTGATTGACTCAGTGCATCCTTTCATATGACTCAACAAAGGGAGTGATTCTATGAATATGAAAAGGATGGAGGCATTGTTTTTCTTGGCAATGATTCGACAAACTGTAATCATAGGAAAAGGAAGGGAATAAGTTGAGACTCATAGATGGAAGGGGATTAGAACACCGCCTGCGTTCTGCCACATCCCACAAGGGCCTGAAATTTGATTTTGTAAGCAAAATGGAAGATGTTTGGGGTAAAACAATTTTTGAAAAGGGAACTTGGTGTGATGGTTCGAGGAGCAATGGTGTTGATGAGGGAGTTCGGTTTGGAACTCCGTGTATAAGCTTCTAGGAAGCATTATTAGTGATGGGTGTAATAACTCCATTGTTCCCCTGCCATTGAAGTTGAAGAAGAAAGAACTCCCGCCAGCCTCGAGAAAAGGTTATGTTGTGGCATCAAAGATCGGGGCATATTGGAGAGAAGGGTCTCTAACTACTACAATTCTAAAGGTATGGTTGGAAGGTATGTCTAATTGCTCGATTTTGTTTCTCGCGGAACATTGGTTCCATGGAAGCAGAATCGTGTAAAGATTCCTCCGTGCAATGAGGGTGGTATTTTACGCTAGTTCATTAGCAGATGTTTTGACCTCGTGGTCGGTCCCCATCATTGGGAAAATCTATGTACTATGCGTCTCATTTATAGATGACTTCTCAAGGAAACTTGGATATATTTCCCTCGAGAAGAAATCTGAAGTCTTTTGATAGGTTTAAAGAGTTTAAGGCCTTTGTTGAGAATCGTCGATAGAAACAAATTAAGGTGTTGAGGATGCATAATGGTGGAGAGTTCCGCGAGAATGAATTTGAAGAATTCGTAAGAAGTGTGGTATAGTAAGGCGTAAGACTACTCCATATACACCCCACAGAATGGAGCTGGGCGGAAAGGATGAATGTGACATTGATGGAAAAAGCAAGGTGCATGCCTGGTGCTCTGATAGGGCAAGAATTCAAGTAGGCAAGTAGGTATCAGATGATCTCGTCAACTGATCACCCTCATTAGCGTTGAAGGACAAGACTCCACAAGAGGTATGGACTGTAAGTGAACCTTCTTCTCACACATCTTAAGGCATTTGTCATGATGCATATGTTCATGTTCCAAAGGAAAATATGAGTAAGTTTGATAAGAAGGCTTAAAAAATGTATCTTTATCGATATAAAGATGGTCTTAAAGGTTATAAGTTTTGGAAACCATAACCAAGAAGGTGGTGTATAGCCAAGATGTGGTATTTAGAGAAATGAAGGGATGTTGTTAAACGTGAAGTCCTACCAAGTAAGGAAGAACCAGAGAATATAGAGTTTGATTTAAAGGATGATAGCGTAATTTAAGAACATGAATCGGGAGAAGAAGATCCTCATACTCCAAGATTGAGGAGATCGATCGAGAAAGAAGGCTACCCGTGAAGGTATATACTCCACTTGATTTCTGCTCAAATTTTTCTTTGTTTATTACCGATGTTGATCCTAGAACTGCCAGTGGAGGCAAGTGGATCTCGTGAGGGATGGAAATCGTGGAAAAGGGCCGCATGGAAGAAATGGCATCTTTGGATAAGAATGAGGCTTAGATCTAGTGGAGCTGCTTAACTGGAAGAAAGCCCACAGCTAAAAATGGGCATTTAAAAAGAAGCCGAATGCAGCATGGAAAGGTGGAGAAACACAAAGCTCAATTAGTAGCAGCTGGTTATTCCCAGTTGAGGGAATTGATTTGGTGAGATTTTTCTCCGGCCGCGAAGTTAACCACTATAAGACTTCCGTTATCTATTGCTTTTGTATTTGATTTTGAAATAGAAACAGATGGATGTGAAGATGGCATTCCTCGCATGGGATCTTGAAGAAGAAATATTTATGAAGCAAACCGAAGGTTATGCCGGAAAGGAAATAAGGAGTTGGTATGCAAGTCAAAAAAGTCCCCCGGTGAATGGGTTTAAAACAATCACCAAGGGATGTGGTATCAAAATTTGATACTTATATGTCGGGACTTGGCTTCACAAGAAGCAAAGAGGATCATTGTGTGTATTCTAAATTAATTGGTGATCATTTGATTTATTTGGTCTTGTATGTGGATGACATGTTGTTGATAGGAAAACAACAAGGAGATTATCCAAGATGTAAAACCTCGCTTGTCCTTAAATTCGACATGAAGGATCTTGGTGCTTCAAATTTACTTTTGGTAATGAAAAGAGATCGAAAAGGAGGAAACTCGTTAAATCGTAGAAAATATGTCGACAATATTGCGTAGGTTTAATATGCAGGAATGAAAAACGGTCAAGGTTCCTATTCCCTCGCTTGGTGCTATTCCAAGGATCGGTCCCAAGACATTACGAAGAAATCGTGGAGACATGTCTCGTGTTCCATATGTGAGTGCAAATGGCAGTTTGATGTTTGCAATGAACCACTAGACCTGACATTGCACATGTAGTAGGCATTTTGATAAGGTATATGTCAAAAACAGGGAAAGAGCATTGGAAAACAATAAAAAGAGTTTTCAAGTATTTTATGCAGACCGCTTAACTATGGATTGTGCTACTTAAGAAGACCGTGATTGGACAAGAGTGGTTGATATACATGGCTTTGTGGATGTGATCACCGAGATTTGATCGTAGGGAGATCCACAAGCCGGTATGTAACCCGCTTTGGAGGAGCAATGTTGGATGAGCAAAGCATGTACTGTATGGCACTGACTCACAATCAATACATGGCAGCCACTCATGCAAGTAAGGAAGCAGATGTTTACAAAGATCTTTGTTCGTGTATTAACAGGCCAAGAATCATAAGGATAGAGGTGGCCGTGAGTGCAATCTTCTTGGCTAAGAACCCAACTTACCATTCTAAAACTAAGCACATTTATGTTCACATCACTTAGAGAGACATGATTGACAGTACAGCACACCTAAGAAGGTGGATACTTTGAAGAATGCTGCAGATCATTGACAAAATCCTCAGAGCACCGAAATTTTGTGTATAGGATCCATGGGCATTTGTTGCCCTGGATTGTTGGATCTGTAACCTCAGAACCCCCTGCAGGCAAAGAAAACAACAAGTGGGAGAATGTTGGTATGTGTTATATTCTTTACACGAAGTATTAGTGTCTCACAAAGCTTGTAGTGGGCTGAGCCCCCGCGCTGGAGCCCGAGGGCAAATTCTAATTTTTTGGACGACATATTTCCGGGACCATGATATTTAGGTACACATGGCTCTTTTGGCTTAGATGGTTTTCTATTTCCGTTAAGGAATTAGGATTGTTGGACAATCCGTATCATTAAGTTAGGGTTTGATGCCAATTCTATATGTATATTGTAGCCAGTTCAATGTAACACAATTGTATGAATATAATATGCTAGTTTTCCGCTTGGGTTTGCAGTCCTCCGGGCTGCGGTAATGTTTGTATTTGCCAATGTATCTTTTTATGTTCTTTTACTAATATCAGTTTGTGAGACATTATTGTACATAGAATTTATGATTATAACACTTTTCCTTAGTGTGACCATCAATATTGCAATGGTTACAATGGTTGCTCAAATCCTTCCATTGATGTATAGTGGCTATTGTCTTCTTATCTGTAACATGTATGTTACATTATCCTCTCCCCCCCTTCCACTTCTTCTTCCCCTTTTTGGAAGCTTCTTGGTTCTCTTTCTACTTGGAACCGCTTGGCTTCTCTTTCTTATGGCCTATGTTTTCCAAATATTGTGCATGTACACATGCCTTGTCCATTATCCATGGATTGAAAAGAATCACTTACTTTCATAGATGACTATGTAGACACCCAAGATACTTGAGGAGTACATATGGGTTCTTGGGAGAGATACCCAGCATGATGGCCATTTTTCTAAACTTGGTGGTGTACTCATGTACACTCTGCCCCTGCGTTTTCCTGAAGTAATGCCAACATATCCATTGGTCCTCTACATACCCAATAGGATATAAATGGGACTTAATGAGGGTTTTGAAATCCTCCCACTTAGTTATTGGTAGGTCACCCTCCAGCCTAAGTGTCTCCATGTGAATTTCCCACCAAGT
>SNQJ01S0063929.1:0-40927 GCA_010110895.2 Picea sitchensis | reverse complement strand
AGGGTTTTTACAAAGGAGAATGCAACTTCTTTTCTCAGGAAAAGTTCTTCTCTCTTCTTTCTTCAGGAACTCAGGCCACTGACCCCTCTGAAGGAAACAGATAGGTTTACATCATTAATGGTCATAGGGATGACGAAAATAATTTGTAACAACCATTTCTCATGTATACAACTAAATCTAAATACTCATAGAAATGAGACATACCTTTTAAACCAGTGGATAAATCTGATGTACCTGATCACTGTAGACCTTCCTAGGAATTTTCTCTCAGAGTCTAGAGACTAGGCATCTTCATCTTCTCAAGTTTATATGGATTTACCCTCATGTACGCACTCTAATATACTTCTATTAGACGTACGTACGCACCATATTATATTGTTAGCCCGCGTACACCTCAGAACTTAGGGTTTTTCAGTATTTTCTATAATTCTGAAACTTTCGTTGTCATCCCTTCATTCTACCTCAGACTTGTGCAACTTCAGATATATCAATGAGTACCTGCAGTAAGCCTTACACAATAATAGATATTCAATATTCTCAATGGTGGTAAAATGAGAGACCCTTTCCTCTTATTTATACTTTCATGTAGCTTCCTCAAGTGGTTACCTTCTAACCATCTTAACCCACTTTCCTTATTTTAGGGCTAACCCACTTCTAACCACTTGTCCATTTAACTTGACCACTTTCCACAAATAGTAAGTTATTCGCTAACTTTATTATTTAAATAATTTATTTTGCAACCACTTTGACTTATCCATAAATAGTAAATTCTCCACTATATTTATTATTTAATCTATTTCTTCTTTGCACTGACTTTGACTACTTTGACCTTTTAGGGGCTTCTAGATAACTCGTGAGGGTTCTCCAACTTCACATGGCCATAAATATCTAACCGTGAGGAGTTATGTGACGTTCCACATACCATCGGAAATGGAATGACATGTACTATCCATCTAGAATAGTCTTACCTGCAAATATATTAAATCTCATACCATTATACATCAAACAAACTTGGGTCCATTATCCAAACCTTTGTGCTCCTGGAATTCGCTATCGGACTTCTTCAAGGGTTGACATCAATGACAACCAACCCAATTAATAAACAATCTCCCCCTTTGGCATTGATGGAAACACTCTTCTTCGATACTGAATTCATATCACTCATGCTCCCCCTGTGACCATCACTTCCATTGTGATCATGCCTCTGTACTCTTTCTCCAAGCATTTAACTTGCATCTGATAAATCTCTTCCTCTTTTTCATCAATGGAAAAGGTATCTTTCCATCCGGGGTTGCTCCCCCTAACTGAATTTTCCTTGGGGATACTCCTCCTGACTGAACTCTTCCTGAAACTAATCTCCTAACCTGAATTGTCATGTTTATGGTGCTTCCTCATGTAAATCTAAGACATATAAGATAAGCATTCAAAAGCATTCATTTTGGAGTAGAAATTACTCTAAGTATCTGGCGAAGATAATCAAAGGCTTCCCTTATGTAAAATACCCACCTCAATATTCTCTAGAGTTGAGGTGATTTTTTTGAGTTTAAGGAGGAATTTTCATTGTGGTATTTCTTCAAACAGTTTGTATACTAGTTGTTGTAGGTGCATTTTTTATGTCCTTTTACGATAAATAGACCTCTTAATTGTTCATACATAATTTCCCATAAACAAAATCACTGAATATGTTATTGTAAAGAAGAAATAATAGAAATGGTTGTTGTTTTTTTATTTATTACCCACGAGGATCACACATAATTGTCCCAACATTTACATAAGAAAGTTTCCAATGATTGTTTATAATTAGCAGTAAGCAAATACAATGAAATGAAATGAAAAGATAGAACCTGGAGTAAATAATGTATTCTATCTGCGTTGAATAAAATCCATCCACTAGAGATTTGACCCTCTGAAAGTCACCTTCAGATGAATATATTTATGCAGCAAACAATCAAGGGAGAATGCAAATATTATACACCCAGTATGAGTGTGGGTGCTTGACCAAGAGGAAATATTGATTCCCATAAATAATGACAAATCTCCCCAATCAGGAATAAGATAAATGTGCCCAACTTATAGATGAATCTCAGTATTCAATCGACAACAATAATTTTTTGTGCTTAGACCAAGATATGCACCCATTTTGGAGAGGAATCTCAGCCCTCATTCAACAACAATATTATTTTCTTTGTATAGACCAAGAGATGTGACCAATTTAGAGGGAAGGCACCCCCAATAGAGATTTGGACCTGCGTTGATATAAACAGCTCCCCACTCCTGAATCTCTCCTTTAATAAGTAATATGAGTTTCCCATATAGAGGAAAAGACGCCTAGAAGTGATATTTCTCAGTCTCAGCAGCAAACTCGTCCCCCAACACTTGAAATTTGGCCTGTCATGAAGTCTCACAACCCAGCAATGTGTACATTCGCCCAGTTGCAAGGAATCGTCCCCAAGATGGTATAGACGGTTCTCTAAGTAAATATATTTTTCCCCTATCAATAAATTTTCTTCCAAAAAAAGGTGAAATCCACCACAATGAAGCACACTATCGAAATCTAAGTGATTCAAAACCCAAGACTAGATAGGGTATATCATTGCAAAACTTAAACCAGTAGCAGAATGAAGGGTTTCCAAAAACCCTAGACTCTTTCCTCAAGAGCTCTCAAAAATCTATTTTCCAAGTGAGTGAATGCAAGAATGAGGGGCGCCTCCTCTTTTCCCCTCTTTTATTTCTCCATTGAGTTATTTCCTGCTCACTTTACTTTTAATTTTCTTTTTAAAGTCACATTATGATTGCACACTTTATAAGTTTTAAGTGACTTCATTTTCCTAAGACCCATGTCCCCCTTTTCCCCTTTTTCACTTAATAAAGTCATTTCCTAGGCAAAAGTTGAGTTCCCTAGGTAACGTTTCCGACTTAGTCTACGGGAACCAATTTAGGCTAGTGGAACCACTCCTTATGCTTCCTAGGCCAACAAGGACATTACAGTCCTCCCCACCTGATATTGCTTGTCCTCAAGAAACTGTAATCTAGGATGTTGCGGTATCTTTTCTCCTTCCCAAGTAGCGTCCTCGATAGGTAGATGTTTCCATTTGATCGGGTACTCTTTGATGCTCATGTTCCTTAATTTCTTCTCTCTATTCTCCAACACTTCCTCCGGAATTAGAATCAACTACCCCTCCTCATCTAATGGTGGCATCTCTGTAGAGACGAAAACATGTTTTCCCACTGCCTTCTTGAGGCATGAAACATGAAAGACATTGTGTATCTTACACCTCTCTAGAAGCTCTAACTCATAAGCTACCTCCACGACTCGCCTCGAAATCCTGTAGGGACCATAGAATTGTGTCTTAAATTTCTCTTCCCCTTTCATTTTCAAGGATGATTTCCTATATGGCTGCAAGCGGAGGTATACCAAGTCTCCCACATCGAAACTGCGCTCCACTCTATGCTTATCGGCATAGATCTTTTGTTGATTATGTGCCATTTGTAGGTTATCTTTGAGGTTTTGTAAGATGTCTTGACTCTCCTGAATCCAATCTTTGGCTTTGGGTGCCCGGCTGTCCCCAAATGCTCGGTCCACAAAGGTGGTGGTGTCATAACCATACAAAGCTTTGAAAGGTGTCATCCTGATGGACATGTGATAATTTGTGTTATAGCAATGCTCACCCAAGTGAAACCATTTGATCCACGCCTTTTTTTGCCCCGATACATAATTTCTCAAATACCCCTCGAGCCATTTGTTCACAATTTTGGTTTTCCCATCAATCTGAGGGTGATAACTGGTACTAGGAGTTAATTTTATCCCTACGAGTCTGAATAGATCCCGCCAGAAACCCCCCATGAATCTGTTGTCTCGATCATTGACAATTGTCTTGGGCATCCCATGCAACCGAAATACCTATCTGAAGAACAATTCTGCTACTTGCGCTGCAGATTATTTGGAAGAAATCGAAAATAAATGGAAAATAAATGGGTGAATTTAGTAATCATTTCAACCACCATGTAGATACAATATTTCCCCTGAACCAGAGGCATCCCTGTAATAAAATCCATCAAAATGCTTTCCCATTTTTGTCCAGGGATGGGAATCAGTTGGAGTAATCATGTTGGATGGGTATGTTCCACCTTGTTTTGCTGACAGATGTAGCAATCCCGTACAAACTTCAATACATCAGTCTTGAGACCCTTCCAAGTGAACCTCTCCTGAATTTGTCTATAAGTATTCAAGTATCTTGGATGACCTGCCAAAGGAGAAGTATGTGTTGCATGCATAATTTTGTCTTTCAACTGATATTATGGTACGAAATAGATATGGTACTTATAATATATGATGTCGTCAATAACCTTGTACCTATCATCAGAGACCTAACCATCAAGTATCTCACAAGAAAACCTGTTTTTGGAGTATTCTACCATTAGAAGTGCCTTCCATTCCACTGAAATATCCATGAGAGAGAGAGTAGGTATCCTAGATAGGGCGTCAACAACCACATTATTTTTTCCTTTCACATACTCAATTTCAAAATCGTAGGCTTGGATTTTACTGATCCATTTTTTTTGCCACTCGCTCAGCTCCTTTTGCTCCATGAGAAACCTCAAGCTATTATGATCAGTATTTACCTTGAACTTGTTCCCCACCAAGTACTATTGGAATTTGGCCAAAGCATGCATCATGGACAAAATATATTTGTCGTATATGGATTAATGTTGCTCATACTCTCGGAGTTTGTGGATCTCAAATTCTATTGGGTGATCATTTTGCATTAATACAGATCCTATCCCAATTCCCTAAGCATCACACTCCAATACAAATGTCTGAGTGAAATAAGGGAGTGTTAAAAAAGGGCAGGAGAGCATCACCTGCTTCATTTTCTCAAATGTCTCTTGGGCCTCCTCTATCCAAACAAAATCCCCCTTTTTGGTGAGATTGGTCAGTTGCGTTGTCAATTGTGAGAATCCCTTGACAAATTTCATGTAGTAAGTGCAAAGACCAAGGAAGCTCTTTAGTTCTATCACATTCCTAGGATTTGGCCACTCAATGATCGCCCTAATCATTTCTTGGTGCACTTGTACCCCATTCACCCCAATCACATGCCCCAAGTAGAGAATCTCTGTCATACCAAAGTCAGACTTGGATTCCTTCGCATACAATTGTTGACTCTCTATAATACCAAGTACTTCATCCAGATGTCACAGATGGTCTTCCCATGTTTTGTTGTATATGAGGATGTTGTCAAAGAATACCAATAAGAAATTTCTCAACTGCTTATTGAACACATGATTCATGCACGACTGGAAAGTGGCGGGGGTGTTAGTTAGCCCAAATGGCATGACAAAAAACTCATAATTCCCATAGTGGCATCTAAAGGTTGTTTTAGGTACGTCCTGCTCTCGTACCTTGATCTGATGATACCATGATCGAAGATAAATCTTCGAGAAAATTTTGGCTCCCCTAAGCTCATCCATTAATTCATCGATCCTGGGTATGGGGTATTGATTCTTGATCGTCTTCTTGTTTAGAGCCATGTAGTCAATACACATCCACATAGTATCATCCTTCTTCTTGACTAATACAACATAAGAGGCAAATGTGATGGAACTAGGGAAGATGTGGACCATTTTTAACAATTCTTTAATGGTTTTTTCAATCTCGCCCTTATAAAATTTAGGGTGCCGACAGGGGTTTGTGATAATTTGTTGGACCCCCTCTTCTAGATCTAAAATATGATAAAAACATTTATCAGGTGGAATGTCAGGAGGAATGTCACTAAATACTTTATGATGTTTGTGGAGTAATACATGTAAGTCCTCTGGAAGCTATTGCAGATGGTCAGGTGGCTCTCTGTCAGAAATAAAACACTCTACATCCCACTCTATATCACCATGCCTCATAACTTCCTCCATGTTGTGAGATGACACAATCTTTGGTGGGTACTAGTGCATGGATCGTAGGACCACTTTCTTTCCATCCGGGCCTATGAACTCCATATCCATGGTCCTCTGATCAGTAGTATATCTCCTAATAGAGTAAATCCATTGAACTCCCAACACTGCATTGGTGTATGGTATGTCTACCACAAAAAAATCATCTGTCATTCAGTATTTTCCCATGGGTATTGTGAGCTTGGGAATCCACTTGGTGCAACTCATCTGGTGGCCTCCTGGTATGACTATTGTGAACCCATCGAGTTCCTCTATCGAAATTCTTCTCCTCTCGACCGTGTTATCATCAATGAAGTTATTATATTCTCCCCCATCGATCAATATTGTCACCTTGTGCCCCTGTAGGACACCTCTGACCCTGAAGGTATGATACCTCGGAAATCCTGACATCGAGGCCATGACTGGGTCCTTAGCCCAAGCCTGTGAATATTCCTCTCTTGATGTTGGATGTCCCTAGTCATGTGCTTGCTCAACCTCCTCATCCTCATCATTGTCACTGTGAGAGTATACCTCAATGTAATGGGCCTTGCCCATTCTGTCCTTCCTGGCGCATCTGTGTCTTGGTGCCCATGGCTCTTGACAGCTGAAACACAATTTATTTTTCCTCAATTCTCTCTTGGTCTCTTCATCTAGTTTGGGCTTGTCGTCCCAATCTCTCTGAGGTGGTCTTATTTCCTTAGTCTTCGGGGTAAAAGTGGGTTTGGGTGGAAACCGGATTTTAGGTACTATATCCTGCATGTCCCGAGCTCTGCTAACTGCATCCTCTAAAGAGGTAGGATTGTATTCCTTAAACCATCCTCGTAGAGGCTCCAATATCACCTCAAAAAACAACATCACCAAACGACCCTCTGAAATTTCTGACACCATCACAACAACCCTCTGAAACTCAGATATATAGGCCTCTAGGCTGCCTGTCTATTTGAGTTGAGCCAACTCTCTGAATTGAAGCTCAGAATCATTCCTGTCAAATCTATCGATGAGTCTCTGCGTGAAGTCTAGGTAGGATTTAACCCTAGCATGTCCCAAGGTGACTACCCCATGGTACCACCATTCATGGGCCTCGCCATCTAGATGCAAGGTGGCCAAATTAATGGCATTTGTCTCTGTCATCTGGTGCAGCTGGAATTATTGTCGATCTTTTGCACCCATGATCTAGCAGAGCATTTAGAGCCCCTGTCAAACTTGGGAATAGTGACTTTCCCAATGGTAGACTGCAACTCAAAATTTTGTGTCATGGCCCTCATGAGCCCTCTCGGTCGATTTCTTCTCTTCATATTCCAGAAATCCATGAAGGACATGGATGAGTGTAAATCATCTCATATCCTCTTGTACTCCTCTAAATATTCCCTATAGGGCTCATCTTGATCAACCTGCATCAATGGATCTGCGGCCTCATTCCCCAAAAATTGGGGCATAGTGGGTCTAGGGGATTTGGTGTATAAGTGGGGGTGGCTATGCATGGTACTGCGTGAGTGGATACCCTCTCCATTGTTTGAAACCCCATCACCATTATGATTCTGCTTCATTGGGCCCTCCAACGAATTCTTAGCTAGCTGCCCCATAAGGTCCATCATGGCCTTTTGACCCTTGACCAAATCATTCAAAATATTGAACAGACTTTTGATATTGGTATCATCTTATTCCCCCATAGTTTATTTTCCCTTAGGTTTTTTAGATGGTGTTGCCTCTCCTATCCCTTCTTCTCTAACCACTTCTTCTTATTCCCACCCAGGGGGATCTGGGGTTCTTCCCCTGCGTCCTCGATAGGTAATTTTTTGCTTGTCTTCTGGTCTCATAAATATGATTATAAATTCCCCTTAGAGCCCACAGCTGCAGAGAAACATGCTCTGATACTACTGGAAAATACCCACCTCAATATTCTCTAGAGTTGAGGTGATTTTTCTGAGTTTAGGGAGGAATTGTCACTGTGGTATTTCTTCAAACAGTTTGTATACTAGTTGTTGTCGCTGCAATTTTTATGTCCTTTTACAATGAAGATACCTATTAATTATTCATATATAATCTCCCATAAAGACAATCAGTGAATATGTTATTGTAAAGCAAAAATAATAGAAATGGTTGTTGCTATTTTATTTATTACCCACGAGGATCACACATAATTGTCCCAACATTTACATAAGTAAGTTTCCAATGATTGTTTATAATCAGCAGTAAGCAAATACAATGGAATGCAATGAAAAGATATAACTTGGAGTAAATGATGTATTTTATATGCGTTGAATAAACTCCAACCACTAGAGATTCGACCCTATGAAAGTCACCTTCAGATGAATATATTTATGCAGCAGCCAATCGAGGGATAATGCAAATCTTATACACCTAGTATGAGTGCGGGTGCTTGACCAAGAGGAAATATTGACTCCCAGAAATAGTGACAAATATTCACAATCAGAAATAATATAAATGCACCCAACTTATAGATGAATCTTTGTCTTCAATCAACAACAATAATTTTATGTGTTTAGACCAAGATATGCGCCCAGCTTGGAGAGGAATCTCAGTCCTCATTCAACAGCAATATTATTTTATGTGTATAGACCAAGAGATGTGCCTAGTTTAGAGGGAAGGCACCCCAAATAGAGATTTGGATCTGCGTTGATATAAACATCTCCCCACTCCCAAATCTCTCCTTTAATAAGCAATATGAGTTGCCCAAATAGAGGAAAAGATGCCCAGAAGTGATATTTCTCAGTCTCACTAGAAAATGTGTCCCCCAACACTTGAAATTCGACATGTCATGAAGTCTCACGACCCAACAATGTGTACATTTTCCCAGCTGCAAGGTATTGTCCCCAAGATGGTATAGACGGTTCTCTAAGTCAATATATGTTGCCCCTATCAATAAATATTCTTCCACAAAAAGGTGAAATCCACCACAATGAAGTGCACTGTCGAAATCTGAGTGATTCGGAACCCAATACTAGCTAGGGTGTACCGTTGCAACACTGAAACCAGTATCAGAATGAAGGGTTTCCAAAAACCCTAGACTCTTTACTCAAGTGCTCTCAAAAATCTATTTTCCAAATGAGTGGATGCAAGAATGAGGGGTGCCTCCTCTTTTCCCATCTTTTATTTCTCCATTGAGTTATTTCCCGCTCACTTTACTTTTAATTTTCTTTTTAAAGTCACTTTATTCTTGCACACTTTAAAATTTTTAAGTGACTTCATTTTCCTAAGACTCATGTCCCCCTTTTCCCCTTTTTCACTTAATAAAGTCATTTCCTAGGAAAAATTTGAGTTCCCTAGGTAAATTTTCTGACTTAGCCTACGGGAACCAATTTAGGCTAGCGAAACCACTCCTTATGCTTCCTAGGCCAAAGAGAAAATTACACCTTGAAAGTAGTTTTGTAAAGATGTCTGCCACTTGTTCTTTTGTGCCCACATGTTCAAATTCGATGTTCTTCTCGGCAACATGTTCCCGTAGAAAGTGACACTTGATTGAATGTGCTTCATATTGGAGTGCATTACCGGGTTCTTTGAGATACTGATGGTGCTTGTATTATCACAATGGATTGGAATGGGATCATCATACTCAACCTGTATATCTGTCATAGTTTTTTTCATCCATAGAACCTGTGTACAACATCTTGCTACTGCAATATACTATATTTTGGTTGTAGATAAAGATATTGATGATTGTTTCTTTCTTAGCCAAGATACTAAGCACTCGCCCAAGTAGAACGTTGCTCCACTGGTGCTTCATCGGTCATCAATGCAACATGCCAAATCTTCATCTGTGTAGGAAATAAGTGATAGATCCTTTCCTTTTGGATACCATAATCCAAACTCTTATGTTCCGTTGAGATATCTGAAAATCCTCTTCACTGCTAAGACATGCGATTCCTTTGGTGCTTCTTGAAATTGTGCCACCTGTCCAACTTCCTGCATTACATCTGTTCTGGATTCTGTCACATATAATAAGCTACCAATCATTGACATGTATTTCCTTTGGTCTGTAGACTTTGAATCATCATCTTTTCTCAACTTGCAACTAGTTTGCATAGGAGTGGTAACTGGTTTGCAATCTTACATTCTGAACCTCTTTAGCATTTCTTTGATATACTTGGTTTGAGAAATAAAAATTCCTTGGTTTCTTTGACATATCTAAAGACCCAGAAAAAAGGATAGTTCTCCAAGCAATGACATTTCAAATTCATTATGCATATCCTTTACAAATTTTTGTCTTAACTTGTCATCATTACTTCCAAAAATAATATCATCAACATAAACTTCAATTACTAAAATACCATATTGAGTTACCTTGATGTAGAGGTTGTTATCTGCACTTCCTTTTCTGAACCCTGCATGTTTTAGATATTTATCCAGTCTAGAGTACCATGCTCTAGGAGCCTGTTTTAGACCATACAAGGCCTTCTTCAATTTACACACATAGTCTGCATTCTCTGACAACTGAAATCCTTCTGGTTGTTCAATGTAGACTTCTTCTTCAAGTTCTCCATTCAGAAAAGTTGATTTCATGTCCATCTGATACACTTTAATATTCTTGGAGCATGCATAAGCTAAGAGCAATCAGATTGCTTCCATTCTGGAAACTGGGGAAAATGGCTCTTCAAAGTTGATTCCTTCAACCTGTGTGTATCCTTTACATACCAATCTATCTTTGTTCCTTGTAACATGTCCATCTTCATTCAATTTATTTCTCAAAACCCACTTTGTGCCAATCACATTCTTATTCTTTGGTCTTGGAACCAATTCCCAAGTGTCATTCTTCTCTATTTGATCTAATTCTTCATTCATGGCCTTATTCCAGAATTCATCCTTGTTGGCCTCTTCAAAAATGTTTAGTTCAATTGTAGATAAGAGTTCTAGGTGCATTTGTTCTGGTGAACGGATTCTTCTTCTAGTCTCAAATCCTGCATCTTTGTTTCCGATAATCTTATCTGAAGGATGATACTTTTGTACTCGCTTGCTAGGTGTCTTTGGAGGCACTTTTTAAACTTGTTCTTCTACTTTTGTCCGATATTCTTCATCTTACCCTTTTACTTATTCTTCATATTCTTCTTCTTCTTCGTAAATTTGTTCCATTGATTCATTTTCTTCTTCCTTTAATTCTCGTCCACCTGTTTCATCAATTGTTACATTGATGCTTTCCACAAAAAATTTCAACCTCAGATTGTAACACTTGTATGCTTTCCTTGTACTTGAGTAACCAACAAGTACTCCTTTGTCCACACAAGAGTCAAACTTTCTCATTCTTCCATCTTCCCTTTTGATGTATCATTTGCTTCCAAATACTCTCAAGTGTTTCACATTTGTCGGTCTTCCTTTCCATATCTTGTATGGAGATTTTTAATTGTTGTTTTTATGCATTACTCTGTTTTGAATATGAACTATTGTATGCATTGCATCTGTCCAAAAAATATCTGTCAATTTGGAATCCATTAACATTGTTCAAGTCATTTCCTATACTGTCTCGTTCTTTCTTTCAACAACTCCATTTTGTTGAGGTGTCCTAGAAACAGAAAATTGTCTTTTTATTCCATGCTTGCTACAGAAGTCCATAAATTCCTTTCAAGTGAACTCTTCTCCATTATCAGATCTCAAACATTTGATTTTTGAATCCATTTCATTTTCAACCATTTCATTGTAGACCTTGAAGTTTTCAAAATCTTCTGACTTATTCCTGAGAAAGAAAACTGCAGTCATTATTGTATAATCATCAACTAATAACATAAAGTATTTCTCACCTTTTAAAATCTTTGTTGTAGTTGGTCCAACTAGATCAATATGCACAATTTCCAGTGGTCTTGTCGTTGAATATTCATTTGATTTGAACTTGGTCTTTGTTTGTTTTCCTTATTGACAATGCTTGCGTAAAGTGTTGGTTGGTTTCGTGATCTGTGGCATTTCTCTAACTGCTTACTTTTTGTTGACTTTGACAAGGTTATCAAAGTTTATGTGACCCATTTTTCTGTGTCATATCCAACCTTCATCTTCCTTTCCTAGACAACACTTTTCATTTCTAATTTCACTTAATACATATATGTTGCTTGAAGTTCTTGTAGTTGTTGCAATCAATTTTCCTAAACCTTATTTTCTTATCTCGCACTACTGTGAATCGAAAGTAATTTTATGACCTTGGTCACACATTTAACTTACACTTGAAAGATTAAGTTTCATATATTCTATTAGAACATTTTATGCCTTGGTATTCTTGTTTCCAATTATGATTGTGCATTTTCCAATGATTTTAGCTGAATCGTCATTTATGAAGGAGACTGATCTATCTCTTTTCTTTCTTAATGTAAGAAACCTATCTTTATCACCTGTCACTTGTTTTGAACAACCACTGTCAACATACCAACCACGTTTCTTATGCTTAACTTGTAGAGCGAGTGTGCATTCTTCATTGCTATATTCATTATGCTTTCTTATCCATGTTCTCTTTTGAGGTTCATGTCTGTGATTGTTGTTGTTCTATTGTCGTTCTCTAGGAGGGACTATAATTTTAAAATCTTTGGCCATGTGTCCAAAGTTGTTGCACTTGTATCATTCCACTTCAATGCTCAATGATTCAAACCTATTGTAGTTTATTCTTTGTGTGTCACTAGGACTTCTTGGATAACTCTTTTGTGTATGAATTTGAAAGTTGTTTATGTTCCTACTATTAGCTCTGCAATTTACAACTTTATTTCCAAAATTATTCCATGCATAACATAAACCAAAAAAGATAGTTTGATACCTTGGAGTTGAATATCTTCTGAAAGGAGTTACTCTTATGAATCTTTCTTCTTCCTGAGGCCTACTTTTTTTTTGTCGGTCATTGATTCTGAAATTTGAATCTTCTCGGTGGAGGAGTGTCCCTGTAATCTTCCTTGTAGGTCTTCCTATCCCCTTTTATTGTTTATGCATATCTTTTTGGATATGCTTCTTGTTCTGTTGTTTTGGAACTTGATCCATATTTTGTCTGAATGTATCCAAGTTTGGATTTGTCATGATGAGGCTTTTGACTGTTGATAATGTCATCCAAAACTTTTGAGTTGTTTTTTATATTTTTCTTTTGAATATCCTTTCTCAATGTGACAATATATTCTTTCAAATTTCCAATGATCTTGTCTCTTTCTTCTAACTTTTCTTTGAGTGCTTCTTCAATTCTTTTATATTCTTCTATTTGAACCTTCAATTTTGTGATCATTTGTTCTAGTTCTTGAGTGTCTTCTTTCTTGTCTAGTTCTCCTTGTAGCTTCTTGTTTTTCTTCTTTTATCTTCTTATAAATTCTATGGCACTCAACAATTCTTCTCGGTAGTCAACTTCTGCCTCTTCATATTCTTCTTTGATGTATTCTTTATCATAGTCTTCTATTGCCATGAATAGAACTCTTTCTGTCTCATTGTCACTGACTTCATCTTCATCTGATGAGGAGATGTCTTCATTGGTGCATAAGCTTTTCTTGAAAGATCTGTTTTTGGTTATTTTTCCTTTATATGTTTGTTTGCTATTTGAGTAATCTTCATCATTCCTCTTATTTTTCTTATGAGGACATTTGTTAGAAAAATGACCAATGTCATCACAATTAAAACAAATCAATGGAAGCTTACCTTTATATCTGTCGTTGGATCCCTTGTTCAATCTTCTAACAAAGTTGGCCACTTCTTCATCATCTTCCAAGAAGTCATTGTTGTTGCTATGTTCTTTTTATTTTTGGTTTCCCTTTTCCTTTGACCTTTTGTATGCTTTGAAGGTTGCTTCTCTTACATCTGGATTTTCCTGTTCAGTTCTCATTTCATATGTTGTGAAGATTCCATGTAGTTCGTCCATGTTTATTGAGTCTAGATCTGATCTTTCTTCTAGTGTTGATATCTTATGATCAAATATCATAGGAAGATATCTTAGTACCTTTTGAACAATTACATATTCTTTAATTTCTTCTCCCAATCCTATTATTGCATTTACTATTTCATCGATTCGTAAGAAGTAATTTGCAATATTCTCATATTCCTTCATCGTTAGTTGCTTGAACTAACTTCTGTAAGTTTGAAGCTTTGTTTCTTTGACTTTTGAATCTCCTTCATAAATATTTTGAAGTTTGTCTCAAATCTCTTTAGCAGATTTAAAATGTATAACTTTGGTGTATACTGATTCACCAAGACCATTCAAAAGTGCATTTGTGGCTTTGGAATTATTTTGACCGATTTTTATTTCTCTTTCACTTGTTGCAGAACTGCTGGTTCTTTGTATCCATCTACTACAGATTGTCAATTTTCAAATCCATGTGCATGTATATATGTTTTCATCCTCCTTCTCTAGAATGCATACTTCTGTCCATCAAACTGTGGTATTCTATTTTTATACATGTTGTTGCTCTCCATGATCTACCTTTCAGTGGTTAAACTGATTCCTGACAGAACATGCTCTGATACCAATTTTTGGATTACTAAGAGGGGGGGAGGGTGAATCAATAATAGATCAATCTAATTTTTTTAACCATAATATGAAAGTGTTATATTTATTTATGATCAATGTAGCATTATCATCCAATAGTTGCAGAGTAAATAAGCAATGAACAAATGAACAATCATACACATACACAGTACACCAATGTTTTTACGTGGAAACCCAAAATGGGAGAAAACCACAGAATGATATTTCTTATATGTCTTTAAGAATTACATTCATTGGAAGCACTAACTTCCTTTGTTTTCCCGTTGTAACTGGAAGGGGGATCCAACCCCCTAGTTTCTCAGGTTACAAACTAAGGGAAGTTCCAACTCCCCAATTCTTTGGATACAACTAGAAGGAGGATACAACCCCATATGTTCTTCAACTACAACCGGAAGGTGGCTACAACCACCTTTCCTTTCCCCGTACAACCGCCTTGATGTAAAAGTAGAATGATGGAACCACTATCACACTATCATTGTGAGATATACCACTGTAAAACTATACCAACTTGTACCACTGACCTGCAACCAACCTATACTCCTACCCTGCAATCAACCTGTACCTGAACTGAGCATGTATCAAACAAATACAACAGATACACGACCTGTAGTTCTGCAGCAATCGTATGTACACGCCCTATCTATACAACAACATGCATGTGTACGCAACCTATATGTTATGCATCCTGTGTATGCCTTCTGAGAACTGGGGTTTTCTTTCTTCTAAAAACTTATGACCCTCTGAAACCTCTTTCACATAGATATGCAACCTATCACTATATCCAGAATGTAATTATACCCTATGCATGCATCCTCATACATAACCTTTACCCAAATCATATATATATATCTCTAGTCATGTGCCATATAAGCATGTGTAATCATGAACAAGTATAATAAACCTCACATGAACTATACATTAAATCATTTCTGACATTCATCCTCTCAATACTTCAACCACTTCTCAAATACAAGTTCTTAGTCATGTATCACAAGAACGCTTAACCATATGCCAAGAAATACAATATGCGCCTCAATACTAACAAATGATAAATATTGATTATAACGGCACTATATTTCTGTAGATCTAACTTATACAGAAGGTCCCATGCAACCACTATTCTCTCTAGGGAAAATCCTCAAATATGCATAACCATTTCTCATGTATACAAAAAAATCCAACTCATCGTAGAAATGAGACATACCTTTTGAGCCAGTGGATAGATCTGATGTACCAAATCACTATAGACCTTCATGGGAACTTGCTCTTAGAATATAGAGACTTGGCATCTTCATCTTCTCAAGTTTCTATGGATTTACCCTCATGTACGTACCCTAATATATTGCCAGCCCGCGTACGTATGCACCCTATTATACTGTTAGCATGCATACGTCTCAGAACTTAGGGATTTTCAATATTTTCTGTAATTATGAAACTTTCATCGTCATCCCTTCGTGCTACCTCAGACTTGCACAACATCAGATATATCAATGAGTACCTACAATAAGCCTTACACAATAATAGATATTCAATATTCTCAATGGTGGTAAAATGAGAGACCCTTGCCTATTATTTATACTTTCATGTAGCTTCCTCAAGGGGTTACCTTCTAACCATCTTAACCCACTTTCCTTATTTTAGGTCTAACCCACTTCTAACCACTTGTCCACTTAACTTGACCACTTTCCACAAATAGTAAGTTCTCCACTAACGTTTTTATTTAAATAATTTATTTTGCAACCACTTTGACTTATCCATAAATAGTAAATTCTCCACTATATTTATTATTTAAATAATTTCTTCTTTGCACCCACTTTGACTACTTTGACCTTTTAGGGGCTTCTAGATAACTCATGAGGGTTCTCCAACTTCACATGGCCATAACTCTCTAACCGTGAGGAGTTATGTGACATTTCACATACCACCGGAAATGGCATGACATGTACTATCCATCTAGAATAGTCTTACCTGAAAATATATTAAAACTCATACCATTATACGTCAAACAAACTTGGGTCCATTACCCAAACCTTTGTGCTACTGGAATTTGCTACCGGACTTCTTCAAGGGTTGACATCAATGACAACCAACCCAATTAATCAACAATAGTTGTACCTTCCTGAGATACAAGAAAAGACAAGATACAAGCTAAATGATCCAATGGAAAATCAATTTAATCTTGATGTCCCTATTTGTAGCATTCAATGGAAATATATATCAGCAAGAACAATAGCTAGTTACTACATATTCAACCATCAAAATTGGCAAATAATTATTGGACAATGAATTACTAAAACAATAGATAACTTTCCAATATTTAAACATGAACTTTGACAGTAAATTAGGGTTGCCAAATGAAGTTATAAACAAAGTGTTAGGGAAGCCTTATGGTTGTAGAAAACAATTGCTACAGAAGCAAGTTCCAACCATAAAAATCAACAAGTAAACCTTCAAAAATATATCCCATAACTAATAGAACAGTAATCTAGGTTTAGAAGTCAATTTCCACGGTTGAAAAGTGAATAAATGATGAAATAAAGTGAAGTTTGTTGAAGGCCTAATGGTTGTATAATTTAATTTATTGAAGCAATGAAATCCTTGGCTAAAATAGGACATCCTTAGGGCACAAGAAATATCATAAAATGTAGAAAAAAATTCAACTTAAACAATTTCAATATCTCGTAATTATGCATATCCCATTGCAATGATTTTATTTCTGCAATGCAAAATATTAGTGCCTTTAACTATTTAGTTATGGAGTATTTAAAAAATAAAGAGCTAGTTGTGCTACTTCCTTGGCGGTGTAAGCCCTTATACTCCCCAAAATCTTAGCAAATTAACCTTGTGACCAAGAAAAGAAGCAATAACATGAAATATTCCTTACCTAATCCAAGCGTTAACAAGATAAAGTCCTTTTAACCAAGAAAATGCACCATAAAAGGCAAGAACTAGCCTCCAAGAAAGATAGTTCCTTACTTCTCCATCCAATATCCAAAGAAAACCATAGCAAGAGATAGTAGCAAGAGAGATAGACAAAACTACCCAAGTAGGGCAAATATTTCAGCCAAGTATCCTCTCCAAGATGGGAGAGTTATGATATAAATGAAATAGAAATGATCCTTATTTATACAAATCCTCCTAAAAGTGTTTGTCCACTTAATTTTAGAGTAAACCACAAAGTAAGGGGTCTACAACCCTTAATTTTTCCCTTTGCAAAATTAATTTGACTTTAATTAAAAAAATGCACAAAAGAAAACCCCAATATGACGTAATACGTCTAAAGGGTGATGTTTTGGCACCTTTTGTAAGTCATTGGAGTAGAAGATGGAAGTTTTTGGGCCTTATAGGGCCTCCCTCTCATGAACTAGGGTATCTTCCTTCAAGTTGTGCCTTCTTCCATCAAAACGTACCAAGTGTCAAGTCAATCAACACCACCACCCCAAACCCTAGCCCCACAAGACGTCAAGACCTCCAAATGTGATGTTTTGGCCTCCATAGGAAAATTGTTGGGCTAGTAGGGGCATAGTTGAGGTCCTCCAAGGTGTCCCTATGGCCTCCAAAGGTTTTCATCATCCTCCAATGTGTGGGCAATATTATCCAACCTATGGGCTTCGAGCCCTAAGGAAGCCCAAGCTAGGCTTGTTCTTCCAAATCTTCCCACCAAGTAAGGTTCTGCAAAGACAATGAATATGCCCTCCAAGGATCTCAAGTCAAATGCATCATGATAAGTAAATAAATTCAATAAAAGAGCCATCTAAGCATGTACATCAAAAACCACCTCATCAAAATAAACAAGTGCTCAAAGACCCTATGCAATATTCCAAGTCTAGGTATGGGAGGGTTGACAAAGCAACCTTTTGGGTGAATCGTACCTCAAGTTTATGAGTGTTTCCCAAGGGGGGGACTCTCTAATACATGTGTACAAAGTGACATGGATGGGGGAAATATTCTTGGGCATGGGGCTCATGACATACAAGGGATCATAGTATCTCATTTATGGGTGTCTTTGTAGAGGGTGTGTTGCACCTTCATTTTCAATGCATCATTTTTCCAAACCCATTTATTTACTTTTGTTTCTTTAAGACGTTGCCAAGTTGAATCCAAGGTGAGGCGTATACCTAAGCATGAAAAAAAATGCCCACCTTGACTCTACCCTGGTCACATTATGCTTCACCAAGTTGAAGACAATGTGTGGGGATTCTACCTAAGCATGAAAAACATTTCCCACGCATGCTCCACTTTGGTTGACATTTTGTATTAATTCTTTTCACGAGTCTCATCGGTTTCTTATGAGAGACATTTCATTGTCCTTGGGATCCTTGGGTGAACATATAGAAGGTTCATGATTGGATTTTATTTTTTTCCAGCTACAAGCCTCTGGGCCTTCATTCCTTTCTTCCCATGAAATTAGGGACAATCCCTTCTTGGATTAGTACACCCAAAAATCCCAAAAGGTAAGGAGATGAGGGGATGAAGTGTGGAAAGTGACAAGTATGGTCGAGAATGGCACGATGACTCATCAAAAGGACCTCCCAGTAGAAAACCTATCCCTAAGGATGACCCACTTACCAGGGCACAATGTCAAACACCAAGGTGAAACAAGGAAAAGAGCATAAATTCCAAGCAGGCATTACATAATCAAAAGCAGTTTAAAATGCAACAAACTCAAATGCCTCAAATATTGAAATGAAACTCACCATAATACCTAGCTTGTACCTCATGGAGAAAGACTCGATGTATTCTGGAAGAAAGATGATGTGGTGGATGCCCTCATGATGAACTTGGAACTGTGGTGGCGAGGTGGGTCTTTGTTTGTGCAAGTGGTCACTACGGGTCTCTTTGTACTCCATGTCTGCAATCTGAGGGTCTCGAGACATGATCTCCTTAGTTATCCCTGGGAATTGGGGATAACAATATTCACTTCTCCATTGTCTATGGCATTTATTATTTTTCGATTTTATCAATAATCTTGCAAGAAAGATAGCTTGGTCACAAGAGAAGCGAAAATTTAATCATCGAATTAGATATCCAAATTACAACCATTCAATTTATTGACATTAATAGATCATCGTGAAATAATTACCAATTATGAAGACAACTGATTATTTTCCAATTATGAAAAACAAATAACATGCTCTTGGAGTATGTGAACTAAGGTTGAGTACAATGGATGGTGGGTGCATTGTGTTTATTCGTAGAAAAATGCACAGGATTGTGTTTATTCCATGATATAATAAATTTGTTGTTCCATATAAATCCAGTAAAAAAAATTCAAACAGCATATTTATTAAACCATTTGTAATTTATTATACCGGCGGTACTATCCATTGAAATTAAAATTGATCACTGATCTATTCAAGCTTGATATCTAATCAAATTGAAATATATAAAATAAACAATTACAATAACATAAAACATGAAAGAGGTATGAACCATTCAAGTTTTTTAAAAGCATATATAGGACGTTACATAACATATGGAAATGAAATTTGAATAATTTACATGATCTGTTAGAATTGAATAATCCATTTTTTTCCAAAGGAAAAAAGCGTAAATTTTATTAAGAAGTATAAAATTTACATTTTGAAGAATGCATGTGTATGCATGCATTTAGTCCCAAAAAATTCTTATTGTTGTCGAACATGGAAGACTAATGACTATTAGAAACAGTTCGATGAGTATAGTAGGATCCATCTGCTATTCTTGTTGCAAAAGCATAATCTAGGAGTATAGTATTTTGATATCACATAAGAACTTCCCAATAAAGGAATAGGACTGAAACTGAGCCGAAATGTGTCTCAAGAGACCTTGTTCAAAAAGAAATTGTTTCTACTGATTTTTTTGCACTTGAAGACTCCTTTCTATCTAACAAAAAGTGGACAAAACTGCCCTTTATACAATGTGGGTTGGTTGTTCTATAAAGGGCATGTGATATAGTTTTTTACTCTGTCCATCTAAGATCTCTATGATGTGCCACTGCCCGTGAGCCATAGAAGTGCCCTCTTTAGATAAGGAGTATTTTTCTCCATTTCTTTCCCTATAGACATGATTGAAAGACAGATTTGTAAATATATCTGTAAGTAAAAAAACTTCTTCAAGTAATGGAGCAAGAATTATGTTGTGGCATTTTTGTGTTTTCCTCATCTAATTGATGACCATCATAGAGTCACTGAAGATATAAATATGTAATATCCTTTTTTCCCTAGCAAAAGTGAGCAGGAGCTTCAATGCCATAATTTCTGCATAGTTATTTGTTCCTTGTCCCAGACCCCACTTTAACTTAAAAGAGTGTGTTGGAGAAAGATGGAGGATTCCATCTCCCCCACAGCGAAAATCGTCTTCCTTTGAGGCACCATCAAAAAAATCCCATGGTATAGTGATGTTAATGTGTTCTTCTACTACATGCCTCGGGGGAGGAAGACCTTTCTCTTGTGGAAAATGTGCTAAAATAGCTAGGCTTTTGGATACAATGAGTTCAGGAAAGGAGTCTTTTTCCTTAAAAATAGCATAATTTCTGGCAATCCAAATTCCCCAAATGATGAGGAGGGGGAGTGCCTTGAATGTTTTTATCTGTGGTTTTGTGCCCACAACTTCCAGGCTTCTTCAATGGATGTTGCATGCCAAGAGAATAATTTACCCAAAACAGAAGAGACATTTCACCATGTTTGTGTAGAAAAGGGACAAGCCAGAAAAAAGATGTAATGAAGTTTCCTCCTATCCCTTGCACAAGGGGCACCATCCCGGCCCTTCTAATCCCCTGAGTTTCATCCTATCCCGGGTAGGGACATTTTTCTTTAAAAGACACCACATGAAAATTCTAGCCTTGAGGGGAAATTTTGTTTTCCATATCCCCTTCCACCACCATTCAGGAGCTTGTTGATTGAGAAAAGACATCAGGAAATTATATCCCTCTTTTGGGGAGTATACCCCGAAAGGACTGAGCTGTCATAGAAGTTCATCTTCTTTAATTATATGACTTAATTTGAGTGCCCTAATATACTCATTCCAAGGAATTATGAATTGTTCTTCCAAATTCATAGCTTGTGCATATTGTCATCCTTGGTTCCATATCAAAGTTTGTTGATCATTTACAATCTGATTCAGATGAAAAAAACCTGTCTCATGAATGTTGTCTATTATATTTTGGGGAAGTAAGTGTTGGCCATTTTCACCCACCCAAGGATATTTTCCTAGCCTGAGAGAGTTTATGTTGCCTACCTTCCAAGCCAAACCTTGACTGATAACATTGAAGGATTTTACCAAATCTTTCCACATTATGGATCCTTTTTGGTAAAAAAAAATCGGTCTTCTGATCCAATCCACCACTGCATTTGGATTGATATATTTTTTTAAATGAATTTTTGACCATAAATTATTGGAGGAGATAAGTCTCCACCCTATTTTTGTTGCAAGAGCGGTGGAGAAGCAATGTATATTTTTTAAGCCCCAACCCCCCAATAGCTTTGGCAAAGCTAGTGCATCTCATTTGATCCAAGGCATCACAAAACTCTCCTTCTGACCTCCTCACATAAATTTGAAGCAGAATTTCCTTATTTTTTCCAGCATTCCTTTTGGAATCCAAGCCATCGATAACCAATACACTGGAATTGCCTCCAGGACTGATTTTACCAAGATTGGCCTTCCAGCTCGAGATAACCACCTGAAGCTCAAGATTTTAACCGTTTCTCAAGCTTTGACAATAACCAGTTCGAGTCCCCTTCCAAATTCTAATTGAATAATAGATTTAATTAGTTAGAATTGAATAATCCATTAATTAATTAGAATTGAATAATCCATTAATTAATTAGAATTGAATAATCCATTTAATTATGTTAAAGATATTTTAAAACATCCAAAAATAAATATCCACACAGAAATTATAAAAGCATATTTAGGACATTACATAACATATGGAAATGAAATTTGAATAATTTACAGGATATGTTAGAATTGAATAATCCATTTAATTATGTTAAAGATATTTTGAAACATCCGAAAATAAATATCCACACAGGAATTACAGACTTACCATGTAACTAAAATATTATATTCTATAAATGATATATCTACGGAGCTTGTTTAAGAATGGATATAATTACCAGCTTCGTGCTATCTCTAGCAGCAAATTGTAGCAAATTGTAGGATATCTGCACATGAAACAGTGTTGGGGCAGATGCTTTAGAAACAGTGTTTGCGAAAATATTATTCAATTTATAATTTATATTTGAATATGTTAATCACTTCGAATTTAAGTTAAAGATAATTTTAAGGATGGAAATTTAAGATGTAATCTAAATTTTCTAGTTTTTAATCTTTTTTAGGCATTTATTTTTATGGTTTCATTTAAAAAACGGTCAAAAATTTAGAAAAATAGTTAGAATGACAGATTTCAGTGGTTTAACTTACATATTCTAAGAGAGGGTGTTGAATGTATTTATGCATTCAGAATTGTGATTTGAGCACTGTAAAATTGAGATTTTCCCAGTAATTGTGTGGCCAGATTCCAATGGTAGTGAGCCGAAAAGTCAAAAACTTAGAAAGTTTAGACTAAGCCCATCTCAGAATGTAGAAACCTTAGCTAATTTTACTAGTCCTTATTATGCAAACTATAAAATGTTTGGGGACATTTTTTTCAAATTTATAAAGATTTTATATATTTTCTATAAAATTTGAACTATTTTTAAGGTAAAATAATTTTATTTTATAGAAATTAGGCTTATCACTTCTAGAAAAAATAAAAATTAGCTAATCTTTTTTTCGAAAAAGCATGGAAAATTAATCAGCTACCCATATATAACCTCTAAAATTTTCCCTAACACAAACTAAAATTGTTGGACTGTATTTCTCTAAAGTGTTATTAGCAGTGGAATCGATGAAAACTGAGCTGTCGCATCCCTGAAAAAACACATATTTCTAAATTAATCCATCCACACCACGGTACTCTAATTTACAATTGTGTTTGCATTGGAGTGAGTTACTTATTGAAAGGAGTAATGAAATATAGTAATGTTAGGATTGTCGTCTTATCAGAGTGTCACAAAATAGTGGTGGTAACATGAAATTAAATTGGATTTAAAAATTTACGGATCGTAAAAATAATTAAATGGGTTTATGTGAAACGATTTTGAAAATCATATGATTTGATCTTAACAATGGAATTGTCATAAATCCCATAAAACAATGGAAAATAAAACCTCTCCCCACTTTAACAATTTCTCCTTAATGTTGGAATCTAACTTCTATATGTTGTGTGACACTATGCAAGTCCACTAACTTATAGAATTATCACCGTTGTTCCAGGTGTCGCTCTATTCATCTCTATTATGGTGAGAATGGATTTGTTTACGAAAATGTAAGACATGTTATGTGTGAATTATGAAAGAAAATAATCGACATTTGGTCAAGGTGATAGGTACAAGGAAGTCGAGAAGAAGTTAGAGGATTTGGTACAAAACCATGGAAATGAGAATGTTAGGATCAAGAATGGTGCCATACAAATTTCAAATCTTGAGTGCCTTGAGACAGAAGCTACTTATAGTATTGATCCACATCGTGAGGACCCATGCTCCTAATAAGATATATGGTGGATTAATGATGCTCTTTGAGAGTCCTTGATGGGACCTATTATGGGTGGGCTCAAATGTTAGCAACCGTGCTTAAGCGCTAAGTCAACTCTTATCACAGGACGTCAAGGCGTAATGGTTCTTTTGGCACAATCCTATGTGTTTTTTTCTGCAAGAAGATACCCACACTTCGACCACACATATGTGTTTGAGATGAAGGTCCTTGACTCATGAGGATGCGACAGTGAGGTCGGATTTTGAGACAGGAAGGATGAAGGAGCCTAGAGAATGTGTTACCCACATAATTTTTCGCACAGTGGGATCAACTCCCAATACATGTCAAGGACAATCCATATGAAGGGATGAAATACCATGGGAACCCGGAGTAACCCCAACCACCTGGATGAGCATGGGGCCCAAACAATATGTATGTATGATGTGATTTGATTTGATTACATAGAGTAGAATATTTCAATATGTATTACCAATCATGTACTATATGTGTGTGTAGATATAGCGTTGGTGAGGCCAGGAGGGCATGTTCATTGTCGTGTGTGTGTGTGAAGCCAAATGAACCTAGGCCATTGGGACCAAGGCAAATGGTAGACATTGATATTGTAGGGTATCGGGTGATGGAAGATATGAGGAAAAGGCTAGACTGGTTAATAAGAGGAGTATCATATCCAAACATGGATGGCATGAGTTGGATGATGGCAATGCATGGCACTACATAGGGGCGCCCCCTGATTGACACCTGATTCTGAGGAGAACAACAATGGCTAACCAAATTATTAGATATCTTTATAGAGGGGGAATAGTTCCCTTAGCTTGCAACCCCCCATTCGATGGGGATGGGGGAAAGGAGTAGTTTAATGGGCCTTATGCCCCCATTTGTTGTTGTGTGTAGCATGCTATAGGCATGCCACATATATTTAGACTAGTGGACTTCATGCAAAACTATTGTTGATGCTTTGACTTTTATATATATGGATATATACATATGCACTATGGATGTAGTTTTTCAAATGCAAATGTGGATCACCAATCTATGTGATTTTATCTACAAATGATTATGCATGTTACATTATATATGAATGGAAAATGTCATATTCTTATGTATGCATGTGTTAAATGTCAATCTAGAATGTTATTTGCAATGGTATCTACGAAATTATGTTGTCCTCTAGAACACTCTAGGAACATGGCTAAATGAAATTGATTCAAATGAGGGAACCAAAATTTTAACTTGTAAAACATAGTTACCAAATTAACGAGAATTGTGACCTAAAAATGAGAACTCTATCCCAAAAAGCTCATATTTTGGAGTCAAAAACACAAAAATCAACCCCCAAATCGAATAGTGCTACTAGTAGCACCATTTTTCTTTTCGAGGTTAAAATTACAACATTGTGCAACCATGGTCTTAACAACCTCATAATGTTGCTAATCAAAACTTTAAAATCAACCGTGGAATCGAAAAGTGGCGCTACCACTAGCATCTCCCTCTTTGTTTGAGGTTAAAATTGCAACATTTTTGAAACCACAATCTTGACAACTGATATTGTAGCAGATAAGATACTAAAATCAACCCCTAAATGAAAAAGAGGCCCGACCAGTGGCACCCCCACCACCCTTATTTTGTTGTAGCATAAGAATATTAAAATCAACCCCTAAATGAAAAAGAGGCCCGACCACAGTAACTTTTTTAGGCTTAAACTCGTAACAATTTCCAAACCATGTCCTAAGAAACCAATATTATTGCAAACAAAATCAAAATAAGGGGGGTGAATTGAAAACAAGCGAAAAAAACAAATTTATTTAAGGAAAGAGAGAAAAAATAAAAAATAAAATCACTCCCCTAATTCGGAAAGAGGCCCCACCAATGGCATCCCCCCTTGTTTTCGGGATTTAACTTGCAACCATGTCCTAAGACACTAGTATTGTTGCAAACAAAATCAAAATAAGGGGGTGGGGACTGAAAATAAGCTAAAAAAACCTTGTATCAGGTGACAAGGAAGCGACGGGACATGGGGTCGCCACTCGATGCAGGACACCACACATCATTCCAGTTCGCTAGTACCTTCCACCCCCCACCCACCTCTATCACCTCGCATTATGGGATTTAACCTTCCCTCCAGCGCATGTACTACCTTCCTTATTTCTCTTCATTACTCCTATGACCGCCCTGATCTGATTATGCTCCAATGGTGCCTTCCTCTGATCCGAATCATCCTCTGTACCCTGCAATCTATTATGATTTCACCTGTGTACATCATCTCCCTTACAACACTTCTCTCAAGTCATTATGGATGCATATTTCATTTCTAGTATAGGAAAAACAAAGGCTTTATTACCCCAAAGCTCTCAAAGGCTTGGTCTCACCACCCTTTTCCCCCACTGCTCTTCTCGCAAATGCTCCCTCCTTAGCTTCATGCTAATCCTTTTGCCCATTTTTTTTACCCTTTCCCGTCATCTCAGCTCTGTATCCCTGTTGGAATGGTCGGAGGTGACCACTCTCATAGTGCCAAGGGAGGTTCCTCACATTGAAATAGAGGTCGCCCTCTGTTCTTGAAGATTCTATTGAATCTTACAAATCTCATACCCCTCTTGTTGGCACAGGGGCAGACCGAGGGTTCAATGCTTCAACAACACACCAACAAAACCCTAACTACCGGCCCTTTCAGAAACACCCGCGAAGAAGGCGAAGTCTCACCCGAGGTAGAGGCAGGGGAGGTTACAAGACTCGGGTGTCTTTAACTGAGATGGGATATAGATATGTGATTATAACACTTCTACGGAGTACTTAGGGACAACATGAATCAACCCATTAGTCTTTTTCACATCACAGATCAAACCCTAAGTACAGATCGACGCAGTAACAATGACAGCATACACATCGCACTTAGCATCATAAGTTAGATCTAGCACATTCAATATAAATAAAGCACTAAGCATTCATAGCATAAACCATACATCACAAAGCCAACAAACAACACAAGATATACATGGTTCACCCTAGTGTGGGGCTACGTCCACCAACTGCTTCGTCTTATTTATTATTCTTTTGAATCTCTTACATTCATCCGCTCCTATGCACTAAGCCACAGAGATAAGCTTCGCAGAGGACAGGATATTTGCACATTGAGAACCAGATCCTCCTTCCCAAAACTAGGTCACGGCACAAATCCCACTTCTCTATCGAGCACAGAGCCTTACAAACACATTATGTTGCACTAATCAACCCAAAACTACTTGCACTTAGCCACTTAGACTTCACTCTCTAAGTCTCTTTCACCTCGCTTGCTACATTACATTCTTACTTATTTATACTTTTACACTTCCTTTACAAAAATGCTTAATCATCGGTAAACCAATGGGCCGACATCCCATAATCCATTACAAAAACCCTAAGGTACCCTTTGTTGGGTCCACAAGCCCAGAAAACAAGTGAGATCTGCGATCTCAGCTTCGCCTGGGTGCTCCATCTTTGACCAGCCTGTCAAAGTCCAAAAAGTGGTCCAAACCTGACCAAGGTTTCCTCAAAACTTGGTCGAGGGCCAACAGGCCCCCAACACTCACCTGCGACTCATCCCGAGTCACTCACGTCTGGGCAATGTCACTTCGAAGGCCTCAAGCTTCACTCGACCTGCCTTGACTTGCTTCTTTGCCTGAGCCTTCTGCTCAGTGAGCTCTTGGATCATTTGCTCTGTAACAGGACCTTCCAGGCATTGTTCCATTGTCACAACCACTTGGTCTAACTACGAGTCTTGTCCTTCAATATGTTCAAACTCTTTGTCGGCTTCATCCTGCACTGGTTGCAGCTTCTGTGTGACTTCCATTAATCTTCCCTGGATGGCAGTAATCTGTTGTTGGACTGTGTGTTGTTCATGTGATCTCTTCATTCTCTCGACTGCAGTGAGTAACTTCATCTGCGCTTGCACGGTGAATGCATGTTGTTGCGCCTCTTGTAGTTGCGCTTCTAGTTTCCTCAGCTATGATTCTTCTGCGAGGCGCTCATAAGTGTGTGCACTTTGATCACTCAATTGTTTGCAATCTAAGGCGAGGTCTCTGATCCTTCCAACTGCGTTCTTAGTGGCTTCCTCCCTCTAATCGCGCACCTCCTGGGGAGTGCTCAGTACTACTTGGATCTCCAAGTTCATTATCCTCGCCTGAAGCTGCTAGATGGCCTCAGTGAGCTTCATCACTTTAACTTCGACTGCCTCATGTTCCTCATATGCCAAGCCTGGCACAGAGTGAAGTGATTTTCTCACCAATTCTTTGACCGTAGTCTTCTCTACGAGTAGCTAGTCCTTTTCTCTTTGTATCTTCACCTTGTCTTCCTCGAACATCGCCCAAAACTCATCTTTCTCATTTTTGTAAGTGGTTACACAGTACCGTGCAACTCATAGTTTCTCTAATACTTCGTCTTTCTCTTGCTTCAAGGCTTCTGTAGCCTTCTCCTTTTCTTCTTGGATTTTCTGAAGCCGAACCCCTGTCGCATCTACTAATCTTATTAATTGGGCAGGCTCATCCCCCAATTTTGTGGTCTTCGACGAGGAAGGCGTAGTAGGAACTGCGCGGATAGATCAAATAGCATGTTTCATTTCCTTAAGTTCCTTCTCGATTCTCTCATACAATTCCTTCTTATTCTCTCCATATCTTTGCAAGAGATCTCCATACGCATCCTCCATCACTCCGCGAACTAGACCGATGTCATCCTCTATGAGTGTGGCCTCCATCTGGGGCTTACTAGCACGGGTCTTCTTTCTTGTTGAATGTTTCTGTGGAGAAACCTTCCTCTTCTTCGGTGTTTTTGTCTCGGTAGGGGGATCCTTCGGCGGTGTAGCTTCTCCTTCTCCTTGTTTTTCTCCTTCATCCCCTCCTACTTTTCCATTTACTTTGTCTTCTCCTCCTGGTGAGCTAGATCCATCTTCTTTCGAGGCATTGTCCTCCTCATCAGTTTCTATATTCTGGAATTCTGCCTTTTTCTTCTTCTTCTTCGCACTAGTTTGCCCGACATGCTTGACCCGAGTGACCAAGGGGATTCCTATGATATCAGCATCGAAGAGTTCTGCATCTTCAACCAATACAAGGAACTCCTCCTACCATTCCTTGGTGATCTGCTCCATGTCTTCGTCATTCATCTTATAATAATAATGTAACTCTTCCTTTCTCTCATCCCTGCATGCAGTGATATAGATGAAATGTCGATCTGCACGGAACTTAGCGATTGGTCTGTACGGGTGCAAGGTGCGCGGTGTCATGCATGGGAACAACTCGATGGAAACCTTCAGTTGTTAATAATACGCATGGAACATTGCGTTCGACTGCCATTGCTTCGACATGTCGTTCGTATACCATAGTGTAGAAAATCTAGTTGCCAATGGCTCTAATGGTTCAATTTCTGGAAAGGTTGCTCCCTCGGTAATTTTTCAAGCAACAAATGCAATCAGCACGAGTAGCCAGTTGAAGTGGAACTCGTATCCCTGATCATGCGCTTCACGACAGTGTTTCTCAAGTTCCTTGCCCAATTCATCTACATTCCCTCCACACATTTCCCTGCGAGGTCCACCACGAACCCAGTAACCTGTGTGGGGTGGTTCTTTCTTACGAACTTGCCAGCTATGAGTTGGCAAGTGATGTGCACTGCGCCATCCTGGATAGAGGCTACCTTGTAGCCTCGCTTTCCTTTTTCAACTTTGCCATATGCCTCCTTTATGCGTTGTGCCAGGGAACGGCCTGAGGCCTTCCCTGGGTAGAATTGTTGAGGGTCAGGTCCTTGCATGCTCAATCCATTGATCAAGTGGATCAACGTCGGATCCATAGTAATCCTCTTGTTGAGCCACAGGTATTCTCCATGGTAGCACGACAAGAGGAGTTTAACGCAAGCGTTAACTTCTTGGTGTCATCCAAAATGGGGAATCTTCATGACATTAAGTATAGTGGACTACGCCAACTCCTTAATCCATGGCTAGGAGAAGATG
The DNA here is from genome assembly GCA_010110895.2 of Picea sitchensis. NCBI lineage: Eukaryota > Viridiplantae > Streptophyta > Pinopsida > Pinales > Pinaceae > Picea > Picea sitchensis. The sequence continues at coordinate 11,009 of SNQJ01S0063929.1, read as the reverse complement.
CGAGGCTTCTTCCCAGTTGTCTTCGTTAGGTATATGTGGGGCCCGAGCATGGCATAGTTCTTTCTATCTCCAAGGTTAAATTCGTTGTTCTTTAGTGTTGGGATCTGTCCCAACTGGCTTCCAACTATGCGTATTACCTTCGGAATGTATGCGGTGATCAAAGTGTATTCGAAGTCCCATGGGATGTTGTCGTGGTTAACCACGCCAGCCAAAGGTGGGATATAATATGGTAAGATCGACGGGATTTTCTTCACATTAGCTAGATCGTCGCGATGCTTACTTCGCTTCTCAGTTGCGAGGTTGGTACGGACCGAACGTTGTCCATTCAAAGAGAAATCTTGCAGTCCCCTGGTCGACAACACCTGTACTCCTTCAGACATAGCTTTATCAACCATAAACTTCTTAATAATCTCCTCAACGGACTTCTCTAACTCAGTGCGCTCGACCGACATTCTCACTTTTAAAATAGGTAGGTCGGGGTAGGCGAACAGATAGGTGGGGTAAACAACGGATGGCGAGGTCTGATAGCACATCTCAACACATAAAATCACTTCTATTCTTGTCTCAAATAATTACGGGTGGAAAAAAGTGGTCCCGACGCAACGTCCGACGAGTTAAATAAGCAAGTGTCGTAACGGATTCCTCTAACAAGTAGGAATGCTTCCATCAATGTGAATCTGTCCATTATGGTGCAGTCTCAACGTCCAATGGCGGTCTATCCACCCATAAATGTTTTTTCTATCCGTTTTGGAGCGTCGTTCCAACGAGCGAGGCACCTCCAACAGTCATATAGCTTCGTCATGGAGAAGTCACATTCTGCGCGGTTTTGTTGTTCCAGCAAGGTTCAAATCCTGCAAACCTGCCTCCTGCGAAGTATTCCATTTGTTCTTTGTAACTTCCTGTAGCTTTTCCAACTTAGCTTTCTTCTTATTGAGCTTCCTTGCCAGGGATGATTTTAAGGATGGAAATTTACTTTAAAATGTAGAAACCTTGGCAAATCTTACTAATCCTTCATATGATAACTATAAATGTTTGGTGATAGTTTTGTAAAAATATTCAAATTTCTAAGGATTTTATATAGTTTTTATAAAATTTTGGCGATTTTTAAGTTAAAATAATTTTATCCTATAGAATTTGGGCGAATCATTTTTAAAATAGCGAAAATCATTTTTGGAAAAACCATGGAAAATTAGCCCGTGAGCAAAATTTAGCCCCTAAAATCATCCATGTTCCTTGCCTTATTTCCTGTGATATGAGTTTCTCTAACTTCTTTTGGATTTCTCTTTCCATTATTATTCTTATCTTCTCCTAGCGTAGTGACTTCGTACTATTGATGTGCTCTCATGGGTTCTGAAGTAAATATCCCTTCTCTTACTACTTCCTAGGTGGATATACTTCTTTCTTACATGGATAGGTCCTTCAAACCTTCTTGCTTTCTTTCAATCTTGCTAGCTAATTCTCTTGCCTTCTGTTGCTTCGACTTATCCTCTCGTTCTTCTATTAGTCGATCTATTTTTCTAGCTATAAAGTCCCTTAATGCTTGTTTTTTTGTTCTGTAGCTTCTTCCTCTGCTTTCCTTCTGATCTGATCTTTCTCAATCCAAGTCTTTCCTAACAAAAGATGGAACGGGGCGTTGTTCTCAACAAGATTAATAACTTCAAATTCTTCTTCAGTCGATGTTCCATGAACAATAATAGGTACTTTATTAAATCTTCCACAATAATAGGTACTTTATTAAATATTCCACATAGGGTTATCATTTTTCCCTTGAACAAGCCAATCCTTCCCAATGAAGGTACCATAGTGGGCTTTCCCAAAATTTCCCAAGTTTCTTCTGTCATAATATTTACTTGTATTTCTTCATCCAAGACACAATCTATGTCGAAGTATCATATTCTTGTATTTATGTGTTGTTTTAGCTTCAAGATCTCTGATAAACTGACATCTTTGTGATCATTCATCGTTTCTTTCAACTGTAATAACATAGTTTGAGCTTTCTCTAATTCTTTCTCTTTGTGATTCTCTAACATGCTCTTAGTCTCTTGACTTCCTTTATAGTTTTCTTGTCTCATGTTCATCCTTTCAACTTTAGCAATCATCCTTGGACAATCCTCAATTTCATGACCAAAAATTTTACAACAAAGACAAATAGGACATGTACAAGGGAATTCCTTAGCAAGATGTCTCGGTATTCTGCAGTTATAACACAATGTCAATCCTCTCTTTCTTTTAAACTTTCCCCAACCTTTCCTATACTGTGCACTAGGATCACAGTGTTGAACCTGCAATCTGCAAAAATTCTTTCTAGGTCCTTGCATCCACTTATTAGTCCAAAAATTATTTTTATGCATAGGAATAACATATCTTTCTTCATTTCTATCAAATTTATTCAGATCAACTCTTTCTTCCAACTGTGCCCTAGTTTTCAGACTAGGACATAATGTATTAAACATGCTTAAATTCATGTTTTCGAAACAAATAATTTCGCTTATCTTGCTCTATCAAAGAACAAAGCTTTACATCTTTCAAGATCTTACCTCTTTTCTTTAGATCAGATTTCTTTCTTAGCATAGAGCTTTGCAAGTCGAGTAGAATATTGCGTACTACAACAGCAGATCTACGCACAGAGCTTCTCTTTCTTTACTTCAGCTCCCAGCAATCACAGTTTCAGGTCCCGACAACGGAACCATTTGTTGGCACAGGGGCAAACCCAGGGTTCAACGCTTCAACAGCGCACCAACAAAACCCTAACTATCGGCCCTTTTGGTAACACCTGCAAAGCAGGCGAAGTCTCACCCGAGGTAGAGGCAGGGGAGGTTACAGGACTTAGGTGTCTGTAAACGAGCTGGGACACATATATGTGATTATAACACTTCTACAAAGTACTTAGGGACAACATGCATCAACCCATTAGTCTTTTTCATATCGCAGATCAAACCCTAAGTATAGATCGACGTAGTAACAATGACAGCATACACATCACACTTAGCATCATAAGTTAGATCTAGCACATTCAATATAAATAAAGCATTAATCATTCATAACATAAACCATACAACACAAAGCCAACAATCGACACAAGATATACGTGGTTCACCCCAGTGTGGGGCTACATCTACCAATTTCTTCATCTTCTTTATTATTCTTTTGAATCTCTTACATTCATCCGCTCATATGCACTAAGCCATGGAGCTAATCTTCGCAGAGGACAGGAGATATGCGCACTGAGCACCAGATCCTCCATCCCAAAACTAGGTCACGGCACAAATCCCACTTCTCTATCAAGCACAGAGCCTTACAAACACATTTTGTTGCACTAAGCAACCCAAAAATACTTTCACTTAGCCACTTAGACTTCGCTCTCTAAGTCTCTTTCACCTCACCTGCTACATTACATTCTTATTTATTCATACTTTTACACTTCCTTTACAAAAAGGCCTAATCATTGGTAAACCCATGGGCCGACATCCCATAACCCATTACAAAAACCCTAAGGAACCCTTTGTTGGGTCCATAAGCCCACAAAACAAGTGAGATCCGCGATCTCAGCTCCGCATGGGCACTCCATCTTCGACCAGCCTATCGCAGTCCAAAAAGTGGTCCAAACCTGACCAAGGTTTCCTCAAAACTTGGTCGAGGGACAACACCTCCCAAAATTAGAGTTGAAATCGATCTCATTGAGGTCAATGTCTGTGTATTGAGGCACTTCATCTCGGATGAGGAGGTGCTCCATTCCACTAGCTCCTAGATACTAGACACTGGAAACACTCGAGCTCAGAAATCTCAATATTTGAAAACAATGGATATCTACTAGCATTTAAAACTATTGATGGGTCATGTTCTTGTTGATTGACATGAAGCACACCAGGAGATAATGTTGCAGCTCGATGACGTCCAGTTATATGTCAATCTCATTGATCACAAGTTGAACTTAATGGAGGATAAAATGGTTGGATTGGACCTGAAGAACCTATATTATCCCCAAGCTCGGGTGTTTGTTGCTAAGGGTCTTCCTATCACTTAGTTTTTAATGATTTATATCTTATTTAGTTTTTTATTTATTATAGGAGGTCTAGGCATCTCAATCCCACCTCATGGCATTCATCTAGGAAAAAACCAGAAGCTAGTATTTTGTATTAATGATAGTCTCGGGCTTTATTATGTTCAAGCATATAGTTTTAAAATACATAAATTTCACAAACCTACAAACAAGTTGATGCATTGTTGTTGGTCTGGTCTCCCAAGTTGTAGGCCAGGACCAAGGATTTTTTATAAACTTCTTATGGAAATATAAAGATTCGGGATAGTTTACAAAAAACAAAACAAGCTAAAAAACAAATGTTTTTCAAGGAAAAGAGAGAAAAATTAAAAACCAAAATCAGTCCCCCAATTCGAAAAGAAGCCCCACTAGTGGCACCCCCAATGTTTTCAGGCTTAAACTCATAACAATGTCCTAAGACACCATTATTGTGTGTGGGACAATGGACACCCTATTTGACTCCTAAAGTCTAAAGAGGTGTGCATACCCTCCTTACCCCCCTCTGGATTTGAACATGTGACCTCCAAGGAAGAAAGACATGTTCTTAACCATTATGCCCACTTAAGTTATATATATATCACATTAATGTGATATATAATGTGAACTATATATATATTATAGTTTAGTTATGTTTAATTTTTTTCTAAAAATTAAATAAACTTTTGTTTAAAGTTATTTTTCATTTTTTAATTCTGATTTTTTTTAAATGTGTGTTCATCCTACATGCAAATAATCCATCTAACTTAGTCTATACTTCATTAGGAGTTGAACAAGCTTCAACATGAAAGAGAGATTCTAGAGAGACGACCAAGCATAGAAATCCATAGGCCTCATCCACTTTATTGAAGTACTTTTCCTTTTCTACAACTAAATTGGGTTCATCATTTGTCCCCATATTGACCCTATAAAGCCCCTTACTCCTTAGCAGAAGTATGATCTTGGGTTTACATTCAAAGTAACTTAATGGGGTAAGAATCACTGATGTAGATGGATATTCCATTCTCTTTGGGTTGTTCAATGTTTATAAAAAAAAAATACAATATAATGTTAGTTTTCCTCACAATCTAGTCTAGTGCTCTCATACCATGTAAGATTTTAAGCATAATCCAAGATCTAGTTTCGAGAAAAAACTACACTAGCAAAATTGCAAGAAAAAGAGAGAAGAGAGAATGAAATAACACTCGAAAATACAATATTGTGGAAGAATCAATTCGAATTTATCTTGTATATTAATGCTTGACATGAGTACAATATATAGACTCTCTGAGGAGAAATTCACATAAGTTTGGGGTTCTTTATGCATGCACTAATTAGATTTAGTCAATTCTTAACTAATCAATACTATGGGTCAATACCACGAGTCACTAAGTGGTAAATGATGGTAAATGATAAGTTTTAATCCATTAATAACAAAGGAAAATCCTTTTCCTAAGGGGATACGTTATCCATATCCAATGCACATTAGTTGTTATCAATGCCATATGTTAGACTTGTTATAAATATCACTACTAAAAATAGGAAACCCCCTAAATTTAGGACTGGCTAAAAATAAACATGGATGTCCCTTGAAAAGTGGAATGTTGTGCATGTACTCCAACAGTATGGTGGTGACTATGTGAGATTTTGGTTCCAGATATCCTTATGGAACTTGTTATCCTTCTAAGGTATGTACTTAAAACAAGAAGGGTGATAATGTTGACCCTTGGTGCGTTGTTAAGCATATGTTGTTAATTATACCAATATGTTTCTTATTTTGGATGTCTTCCCACTAATTATTGTTAATAATGAATAATTGAAGCCTATCCAATGCTTAGGAGTACCATTTATTGTCCTCAATACTCATTACTAGACATGGCGCTATTGATTATGATGATTGTTAGGAGATGGGGCTTGGGACAACTCATCCCTTGGATGGTCCCTTCTTTGATATTTAATTACAATCAAACACATGGGTGAATTAATATTTATACCATTGATATCTATGTGATTGCTTAATTGGCAATGAACACTAGTGTTTCATTGTTGAGGATGTAATTAGCATTAAACATTCTTGATAATGACTATGTATCGATGGAAATATTTGATGATGAATTAGCATGACTAGTCCCTAATGGTATGGTTAGTATTACATACATACCTATTATATAACATGCTCATTGATTTTCCGATGCTATGGATATTGATGATGATATTGCATATTATTGATGATCGTTGGGTAGCTTTGATGACCATTTTTGACGATTTAATATGATATGTCATATTACAATGTGATCCATCCTCATACGATGCATGCATATGTGGATTCCATGTTAAAGAGACATTTGATTATGATTATGTGTAGGTGTCTTGTTGTAATGTGGGTTATGTGGATGCCCTATTAGAGAGATAGTTCATTATGATTATGTGGCAATACCTTGTTCTGATGTGGGTTATGTGGATGTCATGTTAGAGACATATTTCATTATGATTATGCATAGATGCCTTGTTATGGTGTGGGTTATGTAGATTCCCTATTAGAGAACTATTTCATTATGATTATGGGTAGATGCCTTCTTATGATGTGGTTTATGTGGATTCCCTATTAGAGAGATATTTAATTATGATTATGTGTACATGCCTCATTATGATGTGCGTTATGTGGATATATATATATATATATATATATATATTTCATGTTATATGAATCAATATTTAGAGAGATATTTCATGTTATATGAATTATGATTTATGTGTAGATGGCATATTGATGAGATAATTCATACAATTGATTACGATCATGATGTTGTATGTATACATTGGTATCTTTGATGGACTAATCTATTACATGTTGAGGCCTTGGTGGACAAAGGGGAAATGCACTCAAGGGAAGGGCTCTTGTCTCAATGAGGATGACTATCTGATCCTAGTGCCTAGGAATCTTGTGGAAGAACGAAAATACTTGTGAAAATGACCTCCAAAGTTAACTTAGATAAATGCATAGAAGGGGAAGGGTTTGTATTTCACTTTTTCCTTGTTTTGGACAATTGTGATTTCCCTCAAGCCCAAATTCACCCTTGCATGGAAAAGGGGAAGGCCAAGAGACAAATATCGGGAAGATGTTACATTGAAATGGATTATAAAAGAAGTAGTCTACCCATTGTTGGGGATCATTGGCTCAAGAGGAAATTTTAAATGCAACTTAGTATTGTTGATCCACTTGTGCTATGATAATGGTTATTTGGGAAGAACTGTGTATGTGCCAACCAAGTCTATGTTGATTAAGGGGCGAGGAGTGTACCTACAACATGAAGAGGTACTAAAGCTCAATATTCCTAGCTTAATGTATTGTCTTCTTTTGGGCCCAAAATGCAAGATGCCACGTCCATGTGATTGATATCACCAATTGAAGGTGGTAGAAATATCCTTGTAGAGAAAGATGTCACTACTATTGTGGTTGCAATCACTAGATGAAGGTGGTAGTAAAATCCTTGCAGAGAAGGACACCATTTTTGTTGTGGTTATGATCGCCAGGTGAAGGTGGTAATAATATCCTTGTTTGAATGGGGGTGTCATTATTGTTGTGGCAATAGATTAAGGTGGTAGTAAGACCCTTGTGCACCATAATCCTGCGAGATTTGGAGGTGATGTAAATTGAGGAGATTCTCCATCACACCTATGTTGATTTTTTGTAAGACCAATTTATTTTTTCTTGATCAATTTTGGGTTGGATTCATCAAATTTGTTGTGAATTGTGAATATGGTTGCATGGGTTGTGTGGAAAATTGAGCCTTGCTACAATTCCTCCCCACCCTGCCCTTGTTAATTGAAGATTTGTTCATGGGAACTCTTGAAGACAAGTTCATGGGATCTTTTTATATTATACTTTATTCAAGTTATAGTGCATCTAGCTGAAACTTGGACTTCCACAATGTTGGTGTTGCGTGTGGTTTGTAAGACCCTAAGTTTGTGTTATATTTAACCAACAAAACCCACCATACACCGACCCTTTCAACATCACTTGCTTGCGTAGATGAAGTCTCACTTGAGGTATCTATTGGGACTGTAAGAACCAGGTTTCTGCAGTAGTGAGGGAATGGGAGGTGACCATTTTTTTTATTCTTCCTTATAATTTATGTGCGCATAATTATATCCTTGTTCTTTATTAACTACTTAGTGATTTCATATTCATACTATCATTAGATTCTAGTTTACCACATAACCCACTATTGTAATAGTCATGATTATTGCACAATGATTATGCATAAAACAGGTCTAATATAACAAGCATAAAACAGATTCCATGAACTTTCATATAACATACATTTAACACAAGATTTAACATGGTTCACCCAACTCTGTGCTAAATCCAAAATGGTTGTCTTCTTTATTATGTGTTTGTCAATTGATTCTAGCTTGCGCACTGCACTTACAAAGATATGGCATGGTTATCTTTATCCCCTCCTAGCCTATTCGCTCTGCAGTGCAAGCCTCTCTCTCTTTGCATCATCCCTTACATTCATACATGGATTCCTCTCTTTTATAGACTAGAATAGAAAATCAAGAACAACAACCCAAGAACCAACCATATGTCGAGAGGAACCAAACAAAAGATGAACCCCTATTCTCCCAACCTGTTACATATTATACATACAATCTAGGGCTTAAAACCCTATGTGGCTCCTCCCAAAACTCTATTACATTGTATGACAACTCCAGTTCACTGGTTGTTCGACTGCTTTCTCTTTCTTTTCCATATACATGTTGTTTTTGCACTTTGACTGGTTGTTCTTTCCTGCTTTTATGCATTCTTCCATCTTTAGCTTGTCGAGTTTTCATCCTTCCTTTTCTCTCGCTTTCTTATCCTGCTTTATTCCTTGTTTTATTCTCTTTCAATGTGCATTGTACTTCTGGATGCACCTTTGTTGTTCATTGTCCTCTTGGATGTGCCTCATTTTCACACTCCCTAATATTCCTTCTTCTCTAACGGACCTTTGCTACACACTTTTTCTATCCTTAGTATTTTTACCAAAATTATATCCCAAAATTTTCTATCCAATAGGCCCCCAACACTCACCTATGGCTCATCCTGATCCACTCAGGCATGTTTCCTTCTCTTCCATGATGCAATGAAATTTTGGGAGGATGTCTTCGCAACCTTCACTTCTTTGATTATCGTGGCCTATGTTTTTGTTATCTCCTCAGCCTCCTGTGAAGTCAAGGTTGTGAGTTTTTCCTCTGCTTCATATGTTGCTTGTTTGACCTTTCCCTGCACAGTGGCCAGTTCCCCTATTATCCTCACTGCTTCTTCCTACAGTGGTCCCAATCCTTGTTGAAGGATCTTTTGTTTGTCCCTCAGCTTCTTTACATCCAAGTATAACTGCATTTGAGCCAAAATTGGTGTCATACATTTCGCTGGTGGAAGAGTAGTTATCTTATTCAAAGCGTGTTGCACTCTTTCTTGTGCTTCCCTTAATCGGGCTTCCACCACCTTCATCTCAAGATCCTCTGCTAACATTGTCCATATTTTTGCGCTCTCCTCACAGAGTTTGGCACAATTTTCCTCTACTTTCTTGATATTGGCGATTGTTGTCATCGTCATTCTCTCCCTACCTTCTCGCACTTATTTTGGCGTTCCTAGTGTGCTCCGCAATTGTAAGTCCTCAATCTGCGCTCTGAAACCCTTGATGACTTCATCGATCTCTAACACTTATTCCTCCATAGTATCTTCTACTACTATGGGTACTTATGGTATGTCATTGTATAATTTTTGGAAAGTTTCTTGGGTTTTTTGCGATATATCTTAAGCTTCATCCTCTTTCTTAAGGGATTTTTTCACCCTTTACTCAGCCTCAGTTTTTTCCTTCATGACCTCCACCACTTAGCCTTCAACTTCCTTCTTTTGTTGAAGCACAATGTCATACTATTGTTGTAACTGATCTCTTTCATCCATCATTTTGATCAGTTCCTACTTTGCGTCCTCTACTTTGTTTTTAATATCTTGCATTAAGCCTATCAGCAAGTCATGTAGTCTTTCTATTCACATCCTCGATACAAATAGGTTCATATGTCCTAGTGCATTTACCTGTTGTTGCAATTCAATCATTGGAATTTCCAGTGCATCTGTCTCAAGTTGTAGTATCATGCGCTCAGTTGCTAACTGAGTCAAGGACGGATGCGCATTTGTTGTGTTTTCTTCATATAAGATATGATGGATATATTATTACAATGATGAGTGTTCCATATATATGGAACATATGGTGAACATCCATGAAAGGATGTGTCCCTTGAATAATCAATAATTATTCATTATTATCATTTACTTATTATATATGATATTTAATGATCAATAATTATATTATTAATTATTATTCTAAGAGAATTTCTTCCCGATGTTGTCCAAACATCAACACTCCCTCTCAACAAGGGATACATTTTGAAACATGCCAAGCTTGTCTTTGAAGTAAACAAACTTCACCCTAGACTCGTGACACTTGTCTTTCAGTATTGGGAGACATCTCTCTCCCACCTGAACCGAGGAGAAACTCCTCCTGCGGCTCTCCCTCTCAGCCAATTAACTCTCTCTAATATTAGGCTCACTTTGGGTCCGCATGTAATAGCATATAACATCTTGAGTCTTTATCATTCCTTATCAAATCACCATGTCTAGGACAAAGACCACACCAGGATATTTCACCACAGGTACACACCTATGAGTGAATGTCGGCTTGATGCTAACTAACACGTGGAAATAAATTCAAGCACCCCGAGTCCATATTATTCCTTGTCATGATCAAGAAAGGACTATGTTTGGGCCCATTCACCACAAGTGAACCTTTATGATAAATGTATCATATCCCCTTGGTCTGCAACCCAATCTAGGAGAAGTTTCGCCCGATGTTGAAACATCAACACTCCCTCTTAGCTAGGGAGGTATCTTTCCATAGTAGTACACAACTATTATCCAGAGACACGCAGTCTCCGCCAGTGATAC